>NBIL01134572.1:0-15355 GCA_002752925.1 Viola pubescens var. scabriuscula | reverse complement strand
AAGTTCTCGAAGACTCCAGTTACAGCTAAAAGAGCGATGCGGGTGTGGGTCAATCTCTTTTTGCCACAATGAAATTGAAACTGGAACAAACTACCAGTGTTGTACTTGTATCAATTCTGTAAAACATCTTTCCATTCAATTTATAGTAGAAGGTGAAATGATCAATAAGTTGCCTCATTACTCCGCTATGTATTTGATCAAACAGTCCTGTTTTTTCAATTAAAGAGCTTCGTTCTTCTTTTGGTACAAGATATATTATTATCTGTTAGATTCCCAAGCGTCAGATCATCATGAATTCAACCAATAAAAAAAATACTGCCTTGAAGAAGTGAAAAAAAATGAGAGAAAAAAAGCGAGGAACGAAAGCTAAGCGGGTTCTTACCTTCTTTGCTGGTCCGACCTGTATCAGGATTAGGCCCAGCCCATTCAAAATCCCATCCATACAAAATGGAAAAACCAAAAATTAATTGTAGACCTGCAGTCGGTGAGATCAGACGAGGAAAAACAGAACAGAGCATAACCGAAGGGGTTTAACGTTGTTTAGGGTTTTTGTTCCTCTCTCTCGCTTGCATAAGCAAAAAAACAGAATGAGAACATCCCTCTCTTCTCCAGCTTTCCCTCCGATTCTGTTCCGCTCCATCGCAAATCCGAAATATCTCTGTTCCCAATCCAAAATTCCCTTTTCAGAATCCAATTTACCTGAGAATCCTAATTCAGGTTCACATTTTCCAGAAAACGAAAACGCCTTACCCGAATCCAAACAACCCGAAGATCGCCCGCCCGTTTCTCAAGAAACATCTTTGACCCAAGCCCATGTGATAGACACTCTTCTAACTCACAAAAACGACCCCAGATATGCTTTGCGCTATTTCAATACTGTTACTGTTAAGCGCGGGCTGGTCAAGAGCGTTGATTCATTGTGTGTTTTGCTTCACATTTTGACAACTTCTGCTGACACGCATGGATATGCCCGGCATCTTCTTTATCAATTTGTTTCGGATGACTGGGGCCCAGAACCTAGAGTTGTTGTTGATCGCTTGATTGAGAGCTCAAAAAGGTTCGATTTCGAATTTGATTCGCGGGTTTTCGATTACGTCTTGAGTAGTTATGTTAGAGCTAAGAGGATTGATGATGCTATTGCTTGTTTTAATACAATGATGGAGGGGAATGTAGTGCCTGGGGTTTCTTCTGTCAATACACTTTTGACTGCGTTAGTTAGGGATCTCCTGTTTGATCAAGTACGAGAAGTGTACACTAAGATGGTTTCAAAAGGGGTTATTGGTGATTGTTTTACCGCTCATATAATGATGCGTGCCTGCTTGAAAGAACAAAAGGATGAGGAAGCGATAGAGTTCTTCAGAGAAGCAAATGACAGAGGGGTAAGACTTGATGCTGCGGCATACACTATTGCTATTCAGGCTGTTTGTATGAAGCCTGATTTCCTGTTAGCTTGTGGATTGTTGAGAGAGATGAAAGATAAGGGGTGGGTTCCCTCAGAGGGTACCTATACGTTAGTCATTGGAGCTTGTGTTAAGCAAGGAAATATGGTTGAAGCATTAAGGCTTAAAGATGAGATGTTGAGGTATGGGAAGCTAATGAATGTGGTGGTGGCAACAACTTTGTTGAAGGGTTATTGTAAGCAAGGAGACATTGATGATGCTTTATATTTGTTTGATAAAATGAATGACAATGGACCCACTCCTAATAAGGTAACATATGCAGTTATGATTGAATGGTGCAGTAAGAAAGGGAATGTGGATAAGGCTTATGAACTTTATACCCAAATGAAAAACAGGGATATCTGTCTGACCGTCTTCAATATGAATGCTTTGATCTGGGGATTCTTGGAAGCAGGGTCATTTGACAAGGCATGCAAGCTGTTCAATGAGGCCATTGAGTGCGGTCTTGCTAATGTTTTCACTTACAATACAATGTTATCATGGCTCTGTAAGGAGGATAAGCTGAGTGAGGCACAAAGTGTATGGGAAAAGATGGAAAGAAAAGGTGTTCCACCTTCCGTGGTTTCTTACAACACCATGATACTTGGCTACTGCAGAATAGGTAATTTGGATCTTGCATATCAACAGCTTTTGAATATGATGGAAAGGGGTCTAAAACCTAATGCAATCACTTATTCTCTTTTGATTGATGGCTATTTTAAGAATGGTGCAACTGAATATGGCCTTGATGTTTTCAACCGAATGGTGGCTGAAAAGATTGCCCCTACTGATTACACATTGAATATAGTGATCAATGGTCTGTGCAGAGTAGGTCGTACATCTGAGGCTCAGCTCCGGTTGAAAGAGTTTGTTGAGAAGGGCTTTATCCCTATCTGTTTAACGTACAACACATTCATAAACGGATTTGTGAAGGAGGGCTCTATTAGTTCTGCTTTGGCTGTTTATAGAGAGATGTGTGAAAGTGGCATCTCCCCGAATATTGTAACTTACACACACCTGATCAGAGGATTTTGCAGAAGCAATAACTTTGATCTTGCTGATAAGTTGATAAGGGAAGTGAAAAACAAGGGTCTTGAATTGGATGTACATGTATATGGTGTTCTAATAGATGGGTTTCGCAGAAAACGAGACATGGAAAGCGCACACAAAGTTTTCTCTGAACTTCTTGAAGCTGGCTTATCTCCAAATGCTGCTGTCTACAATAGCATGATAACTGGCTTTAGGGATCTTGAAAACATGGAAGCAGCACTTGCCTTGCACAAGAGAATGATAAGTGAGGGGATTCCTTGTGATCTGAAAACTTACACCACACTGATCGATGGATTGCTAAAAGAGGGTAAATTACTCTCTGCATCAGAATTTTACTCTCAGATGCTTGCCAAGGGTATCAAGCCTGATGTATTTGCGTACACTGTAATGATAAATGGTTTTTGTAATAACGGACAGCTGGAGAATGCGCGCAAAATTGTGGACGAGATGGATAGAAAGCTCATTACTCCTAATGTCCTTATTTATAATGCTCTTATTGCTGGGCACGTTAGGGAGGGTAATCTGTCAGAGGCTTTTAGACTGCCTAATGAGATGTGTGAAAAAGGGCTTGTCCCTGATGACAAAACTTACGATATTCTTGAAATTGGTAAAGTCAAAGATGGAAATTCACTTTCTGCAGCTTCACCTGCTTGAATAGCCAAGTGAGTTTCTGTTCCGAATGTTCTGCTGTGGACTTTTACCTTTCAATGTCAAGAGTCCTTGAAGCTGATCTGGTTAAATTTGGATGTGAGACTTGCATTGGTTGAGTTTTGATTTTCAATTACTCTACATCACATCGGAATGGCTTAATACTTGCTGTCCCTCTTTGAAGGTTAGATGCACCCATCTCCATATTGTTTTATTTTGCTTCTAGTCTCGTGAGGGTTTTAGGAGTGGTCTTGAGACTCTTGACAAACTAGATAACCAATATTTGCGCTTGCTTTCTTATGTTGTCCAGGGTGAAGATTGCAGTGCCTACAGCTCAGAATGATTCTTCAGATATGGGGGTTTGAACTTTTAGCTCAATATTTCTGTAATGGGATGGACCACTCGTGCCAGAAATCATGACCAAGGACAGTGTGTCAATCATTATCTACTTCAAGAATCACTCACATTCGTGCTCCTTGAACTTCATTTGCCGTTTTGTTGTCAAGGTCTGACGTGGCCTTTGCAAAATCTCTCTGCTTCTGTGCATCTGTTTGGTTGTGGAATGTGGTATGTTGGAGACGAGCCAGTTTATATGTAAATACTACGACATGGTGTAGATGATGCTAAGGTGAGGAGATTCTCACTGGCATTGGCTGTGTGCTAGTTTCGAACCTTTGGTGCATAGCCATAGGAACACTTACCTTTTCACTCGTGAGGATAATCTCTGTATGTTGTATATATATCACATAGGAAGATCATTGAACACACCAAGTGAGTATTGAATATTGTTTTTAGACATTGTTTTCAGGGATCTCAATAAAATTAAGGCTACTGTATGTTCAATTCTGTGTTGCACACTTTATCACCAACGGCAGTTCTAACACTAGTGTTTCGGTTTCCCGGTTGTTCTCTCTGCTCTTCCGGCAGGAGATTGATTCCGTCCGAGCATCATCGGGTCCT
Source organism: Viola pubescens var. scabriuscula (assembly GCA_002752925.1). Classification (NCBI taxonomy): domain Eukaryota; kingdom Viridiplantae; phylum Streptophyta; class Magnoliopsida; order Malpighiales; family Violaceae; genus Viola; species Viola pubescens. Next base: position 11,258 of record NBIL01134572.1, on the reverse strand, counting down.
AAACAGGTGGCTCTCCCGGTTAACACTACTCTTTCCATACAAGAGAAATCACACATTTTCTTCAAAGCTTTCTTCTTGTTAAAAGTTTCTCATAAGAAATGGATGAAAGGAAGCATGGTACAGCAATCTGTCTTTAAGGTTGGCCATACAGTATGGATGAAGTGAAAACCAAAGGAATTTTCAGATTAAGGTGGATAAGGTTGTCCCCTTGTGTTCCATTTTTGGTTTTTTTTGTTTTTTTTTATGACCACGTGAATATTAGGCTTTAGGCACCATCCTACTCCAAAGCCTCATTTCCTGGGCAGATTTGGAAAGACAAGCCGCATGTTCTTATTACCTAATCTTACACTATTGATTAACACAAACAAATATAATTATTTAGTTTATTTTCTCTTAATCTTCTTAGTTGAGATTTTTTTTTATTAAACGACTCTCTTAATATTATTTAATCCATTTTTTACACAAAAAAATACATTAAAGGTGCACGAGCATGAGTTTTCTACCTTATTCTCTATTAGAAAATATGATCAGGAAAAAAACCCTATACAAATAGTCTAGTAGTACTTAATATCTGTGCGTGATTTGTGAAATGGAGGGAGTATTAACTATCGACGGGATATATTATTATTATTAGTGTGTGTGGTTTTTGCACGCTCCATGAGGCGAGTGTGTGAAATATGCTGGAAGATAAAAATGGGCCCTTTCTTTCTTTTTCTCATTTTTTTTTTCTGGTTGAGATTAAACTTAAATCCTACGGTAAAAGGACAAATGAAATCCGAATAAATAAAAAAAAAGGAGGAAAACAAAAAACAAAATAAGAAAAGGACAGAAAAAAGAAGAAAATTGTATTATGTTACGGAGTAATATAAAAATATTATTAATATTTCTGTGTCATCAACCATAATCCATCTAACTTCTTGGACACTAAAAAATTAAACTGAAAAATGAAAAACCCATTATTCAATTTGAATTACATTCAACCATAGATCAAGCAAACAACAAGGAAATTCTCTCCGCGATCAGAAATTTGCAGTCATAAAAGAAAAAGGTAAGTGGTTACTATTTATTTAAAATAAAATACAGAAGTTCTGGGCACTGACAGTTAATATTCTCTCTTATTTCTTGTCTGGGAATTTATTTGTTGGTTTTTCATCTAGGCAATGCTTAATTTCCCTCGTTTGATTTTTTCCTCGTACTACTTACTTTAAGGTTTGTTCTATGAGAGTTTCTCTTGATAATTTTTGTTTTATTAGTTGAGATCGGTAAATAAAGAGAGTTGATTTTTGAGGATTCAATGCTTTAAAGGGTTTAAAGTTTTTTCCATCTGAAACAGGTTTTAATTGTTTGTTTCAGCAAAAAGTCATCATCTTTACCTGAATTGTAAAGCTCTTTCATGGGAAAGATCAAAGCTTTTCACTTGAAGAGTTTTTACTAAGCATTATTCTTGATACCATGTTTATAATTCTTCCTTACTAGCGGTTTAGCTGAATGTGTTTGATAAAAAATGTTTCAGATATGCAAGTTTTTCCACTCATGGAGGGTGGGTTTATGATGATGTGATAGTTACGGTATTGTTTAGCAGGTTTTCTGGTTCTTAAAATTTAGTTTTCTTTTGGGGTTGTATAGGTCATTTTCAAATTTGTTTTGGATGCATAAATGAGGTTCAAGAAAGGAAGTAAAATGGAGATTTCAAGCAAAAAGGCAGTTCCTTCTGCTGTGATGGCCTCAAGAAGCACTGTGACGCCGTGCCTTCCACCTACAGATGGTTCTGAAAGTCGGAATGCTGGTGATGTGGTGGAGGTTTTGGATGATCATTGTTGGCAGACAGCAACTGTCGTAAAGGTCATGCGCGGATGTCACTATTTGGTTAGGCTGATTGTTTCTGGAAAACAACTCCGAGTCCATAAAGTTAATATCAGAGTCCATCAGTTGAGGCAGAATGGAAAACGGGTCGTTGCTGGAAAGGTAAATTCTCTGTTTCTTTCCTGTTTAAAAATTCGTGGTTTCTATATTTGCTGTCTTAACTTTTGAAGATTTCATTATCCGCCTTTAATTGCCTCTTCATTGCTATGTTGACCTGCTAAAATAGTTAAGCTTATTATAGGCATTTTGATGTTTTTGACTTAAATGCATAGTGCAAAACTTTTCCATGTGTTGAGTAATGAAATATCTGTTGGCTATTCTTTCCAGGGTTCTGCTAGTCTTGAAGATTGTATTTCGCGTAAAGGGTCAACTTTGAGTTGTTGTTATCAGACGATGCAGTCTCGAGGAGCAAATGCTGGAAACTATAGTGGTTTCCAGGGATCTTGTATGGTGTCAGCTAGAACAATGAAGAGAGCATCTCCTTTCTGTTCATCCGAGTTCGAAGGATATGACAGGAATGCCCATAAAATGAGAGCAATTGAGAGAGACGGTGAGCGCCAACGATTTATGTCAGGCTACGCATTCAAGGAAAAGGTAGATGCCATTACTTACCCTCAAGATTGTCTAGGTGAAATGCAAGTACATGCTCCACCTACCAACCAAACAAATGGATTTTATGAAATGGAGAGGGGGAAACTAGATTGTTTATTCGACTCGTTACATTCCAGAAGCTTGGAGTGTGATGATTCTGAAATTGATGCATGCTCTGTTGGTAGCTGTAGTGTTGTTAGTAATAGCCCAAGCAAAGTGTCAAATAACGATTTAGCTGGTTGTAGCAGTGATGAAGAAACGACTAGTAGTACTGCAGAATCCATTTACGGCTGTGAAGATGAAGAGGAAAGGAGTTCAATTCCTTTAGGAGAGGATGTAGCAACAAGAATCCATAGGTTAGAGTTGCGTGCTTATCGTTGTACTATTGGATTGTTGTATGCTTCCGGGCCCTTAAGTTGGGAACAAGAGGCATTGTTGACTAATCTCCGCATCTCACTAAACATTTCGAATGATGAACATTTGATGGAGCTAAGGATCTTAATCTCTGCTGGGTCAGGCCTTCACATTAGCTAGCAGCCAATGAGGATCGCTTTCTTTTGTTCCACGGATGAAATTACCACATTTTGTATCTGTACCATAGTTGTTCAGAGTTCTAGTTCTCAAATATTTTATATTTTGGATCTCAATACATTGTTTTTCCTGGCCAGTTATGGTTTTGAAGCATTGTTGGTTGGAAGTTTGGAATAATTTTCTTGCCCATATGAATTCCAGTTTTGAGGATGTTATTGATGCCCCCTGCATTTTTCAGAGCCACAGTTTGGACTTTGGAGGCAAGATTGCCTTGCTTGCTTCCAATGGTCTAAAGATGTTGTTGTTGATTACCCACCATCATTCGGCTCTACAATGAGGAGCAGAATCTGCATCTGATTATTTTTATTTATGTAAGGCAATCGATGGTCAGCCACTGATATCGTTGCATCTGCAGTGTGGACTACAGCTCGTTTCAAGTACCTGGGAACCACACACAATTTTTCTTTTTGCGAATACGGGGATTAGAACTCTGAAATGGCTGCTGCAAACTTCTGATGGGGAAGGCCATTTGAGACTTAGATTTCAGCGGCTGATGCAATTTTATAGGTAGGCTATTCGGTTTGCGTTCTAAGAATAGTATGGTTTATGTTGCTTAATGCCGTAGGATCCAATACCGAAATGGTTTCTTCATTGTCAGTCAAAATCAGATTATTTCATCTTAATTTATACAGATTCTCCTATGCGTTTAGTTTCAGACTAGTATCTCATCACAAATTTGATGAAACAAATCCCCTTCATCCCCTTCTTAGTAGGATGCTGAAGCTGCTATCAATAAATTATTTTGATTTTTGTAGTTCAAATCGATTCTACTTATCGTCCCTATCTAACATCTAAATCTGTCCCTATCTAACATCTAAATCTTATATCGATTGATGGCGATTCGAACTTGTTCTAAGAGAGGAGCTTCAAATGGGTTGTAATCAACTGATGCCCCTTTCTTGATCATGCAAATCGAGGACTAACTAATAAAATTTAGAGGAATAAGAAATAATTAATTAGAGTAGAGCTTCTTTACGTTATTAATTACAACAACAATTTTTCTCATAGAAAAACCAAAATAATTAAAAAAAAAGTTAACTACTGAATACAACAATGGCGGTTATTTTATAACTAATCCCTTTCTCCACTGGAAAACAACAAACATATTTTTCATTATAAATACAGCGCTTCACCCCCTTTTTTTCCGTCAATTTACGGCGTCTCTCAATTAATCCTACCTCTCCACAGTTTCATCTCTAAATTCGGACTCGTTCATCACCAACTCGCATCAATGGCTGCCTCACAGCCAAAACCCTTAAACCCTAACAAGACGAAGATATCAAAAAGAATCGCCGCATTGAAGAAGAAATCCGGCGAGCTCGCAATGTTGAGCCACGTCGATTTGTGTATGGTGTGCTATGGACCTGATGGGACCGTCCACACCTGGCCGGAGAATCAAGAAGATGTCAAAAGTACAGTCCTGAAGTTGCAGAAGCAAGATGATGGGTCGGATAAAAGAAAGATGGATCTTTTGGGTTTCTTGGAGCAGAAGGAATGCAAAGAGTTGAAAAAGGAATTCGATGACGAGATCTCTGATTTGATCACGAAATTAGGGGATTTTCCAGATTCGCCGTTGTTGGATTTGCTTGGTTTTTGTGAAAGTAACATGAAGGGCTTAGAGAAGAGGATTGAGTTGATGAAGAAGGGTAAAGATAAGAAGGGAAAGAAGAAGGAAATTGTATCCGGTGGAGAAGATGAGATTAACCAAACAGACTCATTGTTGAATGATTTAGGGAAACAATGTGGTTCCCACGCTGCCATGTTGACGGACGGCTCTGATGGTGTTGATCATGGTCAGGATCAGGGGTTTGCAACTTTTGCAAATCCTAATTACATGAATGTGGGGACTAGTGGTGGTGATGACATGATGAATTGTGGATTCTACACTGACATGTTGATGGGCGGCTCTGCTGATGTTGATCATGATCATGATCAAGGGGTTAGTGGTTTTGCAAATCCTAATTACATGAATGTGGGTATTGGTGGTGGTTTTAGCGGTGGTGACATGGTGAATTGTGGAGGATTAGGGAAACAATGCGGTTCCCACGCTGCCATGTTGACCGACGGCTCTGATGGTGTTGATCATGGTCATGATCAGGGGTTTGAAACTTTTGCAAATCCTAACTACATGAATGCGGGGACTAGTGGTGGTGGTGACATGAGTCACATGATGAATTGTGGATTCTACACTGACATGTTGATGGGCGGCTCTGCTGATGTTGATCATGATCATGATCAAGGGGTTAGTGGTTTTGCAAACCCTAATTACATGAATGTGGGTATTGGTGGTGGTTTTAGCGGTGGTGACATGGTGAATTGTGGAGGAATAGGGAAACAATGTGGTTCCCACGCTGCCATGTTGACGGACGGTTGCTCTGATGGTGTTGATCATGGTCATGATCAGGGGTTTGAAACTTTTGCAAATCCTACTTACATGAATGCGAGGACTAGTGGTGGTGGTGACATGATGAATTGTGGATTCTACACCGACATGTTGATGGACGGCTCTGCTGATGTTGATCATGATCATGATCAAGGGGTTAGTGGTTTTGCAAACCCTAATTACATGAATGTGGGTATTGGTGGTGGTTTTAGCGGTGGTGACATGGGTGAATTGTGGAGGATTAGGGGTGGTGGAGGGTTTTGATTTGGTGGGAGAGTGGTAATGATTTTTTGGCTAACTAAGCAATGGTACAAGAATTATTGGGGCAGCCGCATATGCCGGGTTCGATGTGGTCACAGGAGCCACCACTATGGTCAAGGGTCAGTGATCAGTTCAACTGCCGGTGGTACCCTCAAGATCCATGAAGCAAGAAGCAAGCTAACAGCGGCATCGAAGCGTAACACACTCCTTGTGTAGAACGGTTATAACATCCGACGATCTTAAGAGAAGTCAGGCAGTCTGTTCGACGTCTAGTTTCAAGCTAGTGCGTCATTCCTTTTTGGACTGACTTAGATTACACTTCTTGCTAGCCTAGTCCACTAACATATTCCTTTGTTAAGTACAAAGAAAATGGAGGATGGAGATTAGTTTTCGCAAAAAAATTCTCAAAGTTCCAAACTTGCAAGAAATAATGCAGTCCAAAACGCATTTACATTAACGGTCCTTTAATTCTTGTTTAATCCCAACCAGGCCTGAGTATTCGTATGATTATCTAGATCGAGGACATCCAAAGGCAACTAAATGAAAAACACCAGAACAATAATCCGCAGAACAAATACTAGATCAAAGAAGAATATATGGTGACATTACCATCATCCTACAGGGATAACAAGCAACATGAAACTGTAGGTATGGAAGGCAAGAATAAACAAAAGCAAAGAGCACCCAAACCAAGATGATGGAAGGGATGGGACTACTGAAAACAGCCAGGTCAATAAAAACCATGATCCTTTCAGTGCATACTCATTCAATACATGTCAAAGGCCAGAAATCCACATCCTCAAAAACACCATAATATCTAAAACCTCTCAATCCCTTTTCAACTCTTTCACTCAAAAGCATCATCATCGTCATCTGGGAGAGGTTGGTTAGCAGCAACAGCAAGCTCAGCCTCATGCCTGTTAAAATTAGGAGCAATTAACAATCAGAACCAACATGCTTATTAAAGAATTGTGACACCAATAGAAAGAATCAACATCAAATACTTACAGTTGCTGGGCTGCAAGATCAATGTGAACCTCGGGAGGACGGAGGGCAGGAGTCTCGACAAAATGCAAATTGACATCACTGCAGTAAACACAAAGATAATATTATATGGATACAGCCTTCGCAAAGAAAACCAAAAAAAAAAGGACAAAAGATCAAATGTTGGAGGAAAATGGCTCCTTACCCAGCAAGCTTTCTAGCAAGGTAAAGGAAAGGCTTCTCGAAGTTGTAGTTGCTCTTGGCTGAGATCTCATAGTACTGCAGGTTCTTCTTCCTGTGGAAGGTGACCTGCTTGGCCTTCACCTGCCTGTTCTTCACATCAACCTTGTTTCCGCAAAGAACAATGGGGATGTTTTCACACACTCTGTAAACACCAAGGAGATGAAAGATAATAAGTTAACAATACCAAAAGAAACAATCAAATAAAAAAAGAACAGGAAGAACTACACATACCGGCAAAGATCCCTATGCCAAGTGGGAACATTCTTGTATGTCAACCGAGCCGTAACATCAAACATGATGATAGCACATTGACCGTGAATGCTGCACAAAGTTCAAAAATATTCATCAAAACACAGAAGTAAAAGGACTAACAATAGACATTGGCACTCAAAAAGACAAATCTAAATCCCATCTTCTACAACTTAGTGACTTGGAAAACACTAGCATAACAGCCACTCAAAACAAAATGCAACAAAACTTGTTACAAATCAAAATGAATTCACAAGAAACTTGTGGTGATCTGGCACAAACTATGCGGGTGAGAAACAAAGGATAAAGAACCCTCAAACAAAGAAAACGAAAGAAAGTGAAATTCAAATACATGCAGCATAAAGAATGAAATAAATGATCATAACAACATACTAGAAGCCACAATAACATTCTTCTGATCAGCATAAAACCAATGCCACAGCTGCACTAGTGAAACAAGTTTTATTGCACAGCCCTACAATAGTGTGCACTATAAACAACCAGTTCTGAAACACTAAAGCCGTTGAATTCACAACAAGGCATTCAACACAGATAGCTGAAACCATCAGTACATTGTTTCACCAACTTACTAGTATCCATCTCGAAGCCCACCAAACTTCTCTTGCCCGGCAGTATCCCAGCAGTAAAATCTGATCTTCCCACAGTTAGTGAAGAAATCCAATGGATGAACCTCCACACCAATGGTAGCTGCACAGACCAAAAACGCACAAAACCTAAATTAAGTAAATCATCCCATGACACACTTTACACTCTATAACACAGTCAATATTCACAGTAAAACTTACGCTCGTATTTCTTCTCAAACTCTCCTGTCAAATGCCTCTTCACGAAGGTGGTTTTCCCTGTCAGTTACCACAAAAACAAAGTTAAGAACCCTAAAACGATTACAGATCAATCGGAATCGACCCCGAATATACCAAACGATCAACTAAACAGAAACATACCTGTGCCACCATCGCCAACGATCACAAGCTTGAAGCTCGGGTAATCCACTGTTTGCTGATTCGGCAACGCCTACAACAATAAACAAATTAGAATCTAGATCTGAGAACCAAGCAATCGTAAAATCAAACGGCGCAAAAAACACAGATCAAACGAACATCGGGAGAAAAATAGAGATCAACGATGGCGAGACCCGTACCATTTTGAAATTGAGAAGAGAACAACCAGAAATGTTTCGAAAGAGCGAGATAATGAACGAAAGAGGGATGTGTGTTAAAGGGGTTTATAAAGGGGAGGTTTAACGAGTACCCTAATTGTTTTCAATTTCGATCTTGTGTGGTCGAGTGTAGAAAGAGGAGAAATTTTGGCTGTTTGATGTGGAGTGGGTGTATAGTGTACGGTTGAGATGAGTTTGGTGAGTGGGAGCGGTGATATAGGTGATTTGAGCTCACGTAGTTTAAACATCCTAGATGGCTTAAACCTGACGCGAGAGTCTGGGCCGTTCAGATTGACGTGATACATCAGTGATCTCCACACGTGGGAAGCGGCTGGTCGTGTTCAGTTTGAATTTTCTGATCCCCGTTTGTCTAGAAGTTTTGGCCCAGTTTTATATGGGTCATATATGTTGGGCTTTTTTAAAAAGACGCAGACGTGTTTTTTTTATAGGCAAAAGACGCGCATAAAAAAGCCCTTTAATAGATTTTATGTTCCGTAGTTGATGTTGGGCTTAAAAGCCCATTCACTTACAGTTCAGGGGGGAAAAGGCCCTTTATAGATGCAATGGAAGCAGCTCTTTGTGGGTTCTTTTACCTTTTCTTAAGTGTACTTTTTGTATATCTTCCAGTTAGTAAAAATCTTGTTTTTGATTTTTTTTTGGGATGTTAGATTAATGTGTTTGAAAATGAAGTCAAGGGAGGTTTTTTGGAGTTTTGTTGTGTACTAGTGTCGATTGAGCATTATCTACAATTGTTCGTTGTTGTGTTTTTTTCTTTTCGATTTTTCAAATATCTTCTATGTCCCTCCCATCGGACTAATATAGCTAAATAAAATACAACACTCGTCGTAAAGTCGAATTTAATAATTGAATTAAGATAAAAAAATAAAATCTTATAATTCTTGGTCACGATAAATGTTGATAAGTTATTCGTTATTTATATTAGAAGGTCCAGCCATCAAAGTATTAGCTAATTAAATTAAATATCAATTGTATAACATATATTGAAGAAGGTAGGATGGAAATGGCGACATATGGTTCTATCATTTATTGTGATGAAATACAGACCCATATCTAGAAAAGAAATTCACAATATCCAGTATTAATGAGTATTAATGAGTATGTATAAAACTTAATTAGATTATTATTTCTTGATCATGCTAATTATCTCAAACCGAAACCCTCTTGCTTTCTTTCTTATACAACAAAAATATTCATAGTATATATATATATATAACCATAATTAAAACTCAATACAACTTTTGTATCCAAACCGTACCCCTAATACTCTCTTTAATTAACTTAATTAATTAAACCTTACACACCAATCCTTCATGCTTGACGCACGCTCAACAACTTGACATCATCAACGACAGGTCCGCAAAGTGAAGAGAAGTCATCACTCCTCATGTGGTAAAATGTACTATAAAACATCACCCTTGTCCTCACGTTCTCGGCCACAAATCGAAGCGCCGCGCGCTTAAATCCACCTTTCCCGGACGATTGGTACGGAACCTTGAGCGTTGCTCGTCCGGCGAAGGCCTCCACGATCATGGACCCTTCGCAGGTATTGTTGGCATCTCCGACGGAAAATGTTAGGACATAAGTTTTGCCAATTATGGTCCGGGCAACTTGTGCAATAGCACTTTCTCTACCAGCTACAAGCTCAACGGCATGTCGTCCTTGTGGGACGGCAAAATCTTCGACGTCAATGTACTTGACAGCTTTGAGGGATTCAACAATCCAGCCTGGAATTGGGGAGTGCTTGTCTTCAATGTTTGGTGGGACTAGTACACCCCAAGGTGTGTTATTAAATGTAAATGGACCGACTTCAAAACCTCCATTAATCAACACATTCTCTGCAGAAAAAATAAATAATAAGTAAGTAAATCTCAAATCATACTGGAATATTCATTTTTTTAAGAACTGAACTAAATTGAATGAGTTATGTTTCTTATCAGAAAGGCGGAAAAAGAACATCATATTCTAACGCTCTAAATTAAAGATTCCTAGTAGTACAAGTACTGTGAAAATTAACTATACATGGACCTAAACACTTCTCTCCCCTACAGTCCTCTCCCTCCATTATTGACATCTCAATAATATACTTTTGTTTCTACCTGTCCCTATTTGAAAGTGACTAGAAAAAAAAGTTTTCTTGATGCAAAAATAGATACCAAACATGAAAGTAGTAAAAATTTCAGTCAATTGGTAGGTGCACTCCATTAAATGTATATTTTGCTTACATGTAAAATTAGTATAATAAAAATAGAAACTTACCATTGGTTCTTCTAGGAGGCTTAATGGCTCTAATGGCAACCGAATCGATGAGCGGCCCACAAGCAGGATCTTCCTCCTCACCTGGATTATGAATTACAAGATCGACAACGGGCATAAGAGCTTTAAAAGCCCAAGCATAAGAATCCCATCCATTGCTACTATACATTGTTTGCATAGGCAACACACCCCATTCCGGCGAGGCCGAAATGTTCAATTTCTCCTCTTGGGCACAAGTCCTTGCTGCACTAAACGTTATGGAATAGAACATTCCTTTAATCACCCTTAATCTCTGCTTAATTGATGCCTCATTCCCTAATCTCACCGCGAAATGTCCGCCGGGCACCACCAGCAGCATGTCACCTTGCTTCTGACCGGCTTTTATGTACTCCACGAACCCGGATGTCTCCCATTCCGGAATCGCATTCTTTCCGACCACCCTCGTGCCGTTCAAGGCGGATGCCGCTGGGCCCAGCTCGAAATCGCCATTTCCTACATATCCTGCATTTCAGTAACAAAAAGTCCATTAAAAAGAAACAAACGAATAAAAGGACACGTCCCCATAAACTTTTTTAAATTAGAAACAGATCATGTGCTCATGATTACGACCTCTTACAAGGTTCCAAAGAACAAATATAT
>NBIL01134559.1:0-12173 GCA_002752925.1 Viola pubescens var. scabriuscula | reverse complement strand
TGTTTTTTAATTAAAATCAAATTGATTTAACAAAAGTAATGGTTTTCGTTTTTCAAAAAAGAAAGAAATAGTTGTTACTGAATACGATTTCGAGTTTTCTAAACTAGAAAACAGAAAACAGAAAACAGAAAACATATTGTAGCAACGAAACAGATTTTTTTTTAGAAATATCTCTAAACAGAAAATTTTAGAAAACAGAAATATTTCCATTATGAAACGCAACCTAAATTATTGATTATTTGACTGAAAATAAAAATACCAATAAAGATTCGGATTTAAATTTAAATCTCAATCACGTCTATGAAAAAAAAAAATCTAAAAACTTATGGGACAAAATTGTCAGAAATAGAAACCTAAATTAAAAAAAAAGGCCCAAAGCTCAAAGCTCAAAGCCTCGAACCCATAAACAAGAAACGAAAGGAAGAAAAAAAATTAAAAAAAAAGGAAAAAACTTGTCATTGTTGTAACACTTCTTCCCGCCCTACCCAAGTGGAGCCGAGAAATGGACAGAGTCACAGACACAGACGCACCGTGGGAAGAAGCACTGGACCTAGACGATGAGGAATCACCCCTCAAGCGCCTAAACATCCAAACGTACATCCCAGCCCTCCAAAGCTGCTCCTCTCTGCGCACGACTCAAACCCCACCGCCTAATCCAACCCCTGCCCGCCTCATTCCTGGCCCTGCAGGAGTCGTACAGGCCGCCATGCTCCGCCGCAAGAACCATGTCCACAAATACCTCGTGGGTGTTGCTCAAGAGGACCCGATACCCACTCAAGAATACATTAGAAGGGTTGTGGAGGATGGTGGTGGTGCTGCAGACCATAATTTCTCCAACAATCCCTGGCTCGATGCTGTTGATTTTGTTCGCCGCGAAGGTTCATCGTCTTTCCCTTCCCTCTCATGTCTATTCCATTCTTTATTGTTGTTTTTTGAAGGGGTTTTGGTTTGTGATCTTGGTGTTGTTTGATTTGTTTGTCTGGCTTAATTAGGTTTGGTTATCGATGCTGACGGTGCGATTGGGATTCCTTTGAGGGCAATCAAAAGTGGGTTTAATGAAGACAAGGTGCCTCAGGTGTGATTCGTTTCTGATTATTCAGTCCTCCTTTTTCACCGAGAAAATTAAGCAAGAGAAAATGTAAATTTTGATGATGCTTGCTAGTGGAAAACATTTATCCTCGTAGTTTAGCAACTAAAACAAACCTTTCATTTTAACATGGTTAGTGGAAGTGTGATTTCAGAGAAACACCTTTTTTTGTAGTTTATCTTACCTTCTACCCATAATTGAATGCTATTAGGTTGTGGCCATTATTGCATCTTGCAGTCCAAACGGCCTCGGTGATATGATGGTGACCCTGAAGGTATGTTCATTAGAATTTTATCTCAACTGCAATGAACTTCTATCGTTGTATTGAGGAAAAAGTCTGATTGGTGTTGGTGGCGAATGGCTTACGCTCCAATGTAGGATCCTACAGGTACTATTCGAGCTAGTATTCATCGCAAGGTTCTCACTGAGGGAGATTTTGGGAAGGACATATCTGTTGGAGCTGTAATAATAATCCAAAAGGTCCAGTGTTATGTGAAGCCATTTGTCAAAAATATGCTTAGCTTCTGTTTTTTTTTTCCAGATTTTCCAGTTGCGATAGAATTGTTACCATATTTTCAAAGTAGAAACATTGCCGGATGTTATGTTCTGTGAACTTGAATTCTCGATATGGAGTCAATGAGTCACTACTTCGAGAGATTGACTGAAGCATAGTATTTTCAGGTTGCAGTATTTTCCACTTCACACGTTAAGAATTACCTCAACATAACACTCAGAAATGTGGTCAAGGTATGTGTTATATCTGATCTTTGCAATTTGCTAAGTTATCATTTCCAACACATGTGAACTCATAAATGTTTTGTTAACTTACTAAAATCCTAGACAGCATAGAATATGGAATGGTAGCAATTCACAAACAGAGATATATATTAGTATCATTTTAATGGACTGATGATAAACATTGTCTCGATAGGCCTGCTCTATCTGAGAATAATACATATGAAAGTTTTTTCATAATGCATTTGTGAGTAGTAATATCATTAGTTTATAAACCGTGGGCTATCATCCCTCGGATTAAACTGTTGTTAGGCTTCTTATGCTAGATTCCTATAATGGGTGTGATTCCTATACACCTCTAGATTGGAACAGTGGGCTTTGTTGCTTGCATCTGTTAATCTTTGTCATATGGCTAGATGTGACAAACTAAAACCCAGCCGAGGTTAATGAAGTTATGCCCAATTCTTTGATGATTTTTAATCAATCAAAGGATATAAACTTTGTATGTGTGAGTTTGGTGGATCAATATCAAATGAAATTCCTTTCATTAATCAACAATGTGCAATATCAATTCTAAAGCACAAGTGTTGACATTACTTGTTATGACTAGTTGGATTTGTGTAGAAACAGCTCAACTTCTTTTCTGAGTCTACTTTTTCTCTATTTCCTTCTTATTATTATTATATTCCAGTGGTGATATCTGCCATTTGATAATGTTATGTATCAATTTGGCATGATCAATATTTACACATTGCAGGTCTTCTGCAGGGATGACACAGCTCCAGTAGAACAAAGTTGTTCTGCTTCAGCGGTCAAGCCTACGTCTCCAAGTATGGAGAGACTCTCTTTATCATTTATTTACATTCTCTATTCTGATGTTTTACTTCTACTAAAACTGATAAGGTTTCTCATTCTTTCTCAGAGACGGATGAAAAATCATGGATGCCTCATACGCCGTCCTCATTGGCACAAGAAAAAACTGGAGGGATCATGAATAACTTGAGACAAAATCCAGATATACTGGGGAGTGCACATAGTGACTACATGGAAAAAGAAATTGCCATGACCAACAACAGTACTGATAGCGAAAGGAGCAACGAGAAGCAAAGTACTGGTGTAGAAGAGGAATGTATGTTGGGTAGACAGGATGTTGGGATTGGTGGAGAAGGGTATGCTGGAACAAGCACCAGTAACAACGACAGAGTTGTAACATTTGAGATGCTAGACCTCTGGGATCTGGCAGGTAAAGAGAAAATTACGCAGGAAGTAGCTCAGGATGGTGGTCCTGCAGCGAAGCTGGCTCAAACGCATAATGATGGAATGCAGAAGATTCATCAACCTACTTCAAAAGCTTCACTCCCGCAATGGACAGATGAACAATTGGATGAACTTTTTGCATTTGATTGACCTGCTCTTTCTTCCCTATCCGACTATTGCTGTTGTAAAGTGCCGGAGAAAGTGAAATCGTGAAATGTGGAGAGTCAGCTTTCATTTTATTTTGCTTAATGTCACTTTTTAGCCTGTGTTTGTCCAAAATCCTAAATAACCCCTTATGTTTGTAATTCTGTCTCAAATAACCTCTTGTATATGTATTTCATTGAACCCTAAATGGGTTTTCAACAAAAGAATTATAAACATAGGGAGCTATTTAAGACAAATTTTATAAATATAAATGGTGTATCTTAGATTTATGAAATATAAAGTGACATTTATGTTTTATTGGGAAACTCCATTTTCATCCCGCAGGTATTGGGTTGCAACGGAATCAGTCCATATTGTTTTCAACTTAAGCACGAAAGTCCTAATGTTACCCCCTCGTTTTCAATTAAGTGTTCCAGTCTATTTTTCGAAAGTTTTCGTTAACTAACACCTGAAAATCTATGGGGAAAAAACGAGAAAAGCATGCGAGTGATAAAAGAACAATAAAAATGTGATCAAAAATATTTACAAGTACCTTTTTAAAAAGTCTCCATAGCATTTAGCAAAATATGACTTGAGAATTTAAAAAGTTTAAAAAAGAATAATGAAGAAGGATACAATTCACGTGTATAGTTAACATAAAATTTCAAAAAAAAAAAACTTACAAAAATAGACAGTAGGACTTAATTGAAAACAAGGGGTTTCATATTTAACTTGAAAATGACAAACTATATGATAACAACTTAATACGTGCAGGATGAAAATAAAATTTCCTTTTTTAAAAAAAAAATAATAATATCCAATCACACCCCTTCAATTATTAACCATAATCAACACCTTCTTTGACCTCTGAAATAGTCATTTTAATGGTGTCCAAGTCCATATGTCCAAAAGGATTAATAGCCATTGTCTTCTCGCTAGACAGATTATCATTTTGCAAGTTGTTTATTCAATGAGTTTGGGATGGATGACAAATCGATGTGTATCTTCAATTTTTGAAAATTTATTAAGTTCTTATGTTAAACCCTTATCAATAAACCTACAAAATCCTTTAAATTGTATCTGATTAAATCTCGATGAAAATTTAATTATATAGATCGTCAGGTAATAATGAAATTTCTATTTTATTTACAGTATCACATAAACTTTTATTTAACTTCATACATAAATATGGTATGAAATGTATGAAATACGTATAAACAAAGAAATAAAAAGAATTTTATACTCATTGGAATTTTATACTCATATTCATTGCAAGATCAATTTCACCGTCAACATCATATGTCCAACTAAAGATTGGATGTGAGAATGTCATTACCTTTATGGATGCAAGTCCAAAATTGGAGTGAGATCATTGAGTCTTTTGCTTGAGGGGAACGAGGGTTTAAATCTCGTTAATGCGAAAATCTCAATAGGCTCAAAAAAATTCATCAGAATAGGTTGCTCGAAAGATGATGGATTGCGTCGGCCATTGATTGATTCAAATTGAGGTTCATGCACCAAGTACGAATCGTTGAATCATTTAGGAGGAATGATATTGGCATCGATGAATAAGGACGACTTTTTTTAAACGTTCATTATTGGTGACACCGAGTTAGGTGTTGTATAAAGACCTTGTTTTTCAAAGAATGATGAATCATCTAAATGCACATGATATGCCGAAGTTTTGGTTTGAAGGAAGTCGAGTTTTCTTCTCTTGATTGATGGACATATGATCAATTAGGAAGGTCTTAGAATCCATTGAAATACACATCATAGGTTTTCCAATTCTTCGCATATTCATACCCCTAGCATGAATTGGGATTCATCAACTTAGACATAAACATCGGTAGTTCTTGCATTGAAGACATGTCATCCATTAGTTTTTCTTTCTTTCTCGTCATTATTCAAAGCATGACTATCATTAGGAATGATAATGTTTGAATACTCATTGATAAATGATTGACTTGTGGAAGCATTCACGTAGAATTGTTTGATTAAACAAGATGAAGTTGATTCCTTAAGACAATTAAGATTTTTCAAAATGGAATTGATTGAGCTTGTATAATCGTGGTGATGATCTCCAATAAAAATGCCCTTATTCAAATGGTCGCGATAAGCATGCAGGTCACGATAAGCATTGATTGAAAGCTTATTTGGTATAAAATTATTATCTATTTCACTATTTTTAGATAATGATATTGCTGATATCTGGTGGATTTTCTCTTTTTTTGCAGAAATTGGTTAGAAGAACCAAACAAGAAGAAAATGGACAGAAACACCAAGAAAATAGAGCAAACATAAGATAGTGGTGAAAAGGACTCAACAACAGTGCAAGGGGTCTCTTCCCTAGGCCTAGGGGAGAGTCAATCAACAGCAGTGCAAGGGGTCTCTTCTCTAGGCCTAGGGGAGAGTCAGTCAATATCAGCAAGGGGTCTCTTCACTAGGCCTAGGACGATTTCAGCTAGGTTTGGGAGTCAGCACAGTGGGCATGGGCCGCAAGTCAGAAAGTCTACGCTTGCACTTCTACCTCTAGAGAACGCTTATCCAGTAGAGTTTCAGTTTTGTAAAGCTTTCTAAGAGATGAGAACAATCAGTTTTTATACTTTATCTAGAACTCTAAGAGATAAGAACAATTTTAGTTAGTTTTGAGATTATATAGATAGGAGAGTTGGAAGGAGAACGTATATCTTATTCTCCTCTTCCGTTCTGACCATTTTCTCTATAGTAGACAGAAATTCCATTGTTTTTCTACTCTCCCCGTCTTCTTCATTGAAACGAGGAGATTTTCGGTTTTATGCAATTACTTCGTATTCTATTTTATTATGTCTTTGTCTAGCTAAGTAAATCATTCCTAGTAAAGACTCCAAGGGTTATGATTCCAATATTGTGTCAAAATGAATTTAATAAGTCTTGAATTTCATATTTCTTCTCATCCGATTTCATCCTCAAAATTATTCTTGTTTGATTTAAGAGTGATCAACTTAAGTTTTAACTTAAATAAATTACAGCTTGCCTAATAACTTTGGGTCTACATTGTTAGAAGGAATTTGTAAGCGACTAACTTGTGTTTGGCCGAAACTCTTAGTGAACGAGCTGGACTTAGTTATCGATAGAGAAGAATTAGGTTATAGGGGCGAATAAACTGATCCCTAAGCCTAGGAAAGGTCTCTCCCTGTTTTTATCAACCAACCAGTCAAAATCCTATAAGTGAACCTTAGGATTACTAGGAAAGTTAAGGTTCTTAATAGAGGGTCTCTTTGAGAAACTTAATTAGGAGGAGAAGTGAACCTAATTTCTATAGCCTCCCTATGAAAACTCAATTCTGAACATCTTTGTACCGATGATCAATATGTGTGAATTATAACATTGGTTATGTCTTTACTAGTAATTTCTTATAATTTGATTTTATTCATCACTTGTTTGTTTACTGTTTTTACTGCATTCTATTTTGTTAATTAGTTACAACAAAACTCCCCTCATATTGGTTACTACCATTGTTTCAATCGGCCATATTCGGACACTAAAATTAGACTTAAATATCTGTGGAACGAACCTCTTATCGCTTGCTACAATATTTTTTATTTCAGTGTGATAGGTTGTATTATTTATTTTTTTGACGGATTCGGCACCCATCAAGCATGCAGGTGGTTTCATGTGTTACACGCTTACTAGTACATGATTTACAATCTTGGTTTGAATCCTATGTTTAAATAGTTTTCGAATAAAATCATCTCTTTCTCTTAACCGAACATGCAACCCTCAAAGAGATTTGGCCCCCTAAAAACTACACAACAATTTTCAGACCTTCTACATGGTCATCATCGCCGGACAAACTAGAATAAGGGTTCCAAGAACTCCGTAGCAGTGAGACATAATGAAAATGCAGAATTTTAGGAAGAGACTCTTTACTTACACTAGTACCTTCGTTAGATTGATTAGAGTCCTCAACTTCTTCTATCCTACCGGTTTTAGCCTTATCAAAAGAGGAGGAGACAGTAACCGTGTGACTCAAAATGAAAAGAGAATGGTGAGAGAGAGAAAGCGTACCTCGGAAGAACAAGCGACGATTTTGGCGAGAGAGCTACAATATTTTTGTGTAGGAGAGAGACATTTGTAGAGAAGAAAGATTTTTTTTTAGAAAAGAAAAAAATGGCAAGGAAATAATGCCAACTACGTCTTGAAAACTCAAAAACTAAGCCTGTCAGAAATCAATCATATCTCTAAATTCAAAATTCAAATTCAAAGAACCGAGACTTTGACAAAATCTCCATCAAGTTCTCCAAAAGGTCAATTTGAGCCTCTCAAGATGTTAATATTCTTCAGACTTCCCTCAGCATAGCGGGGGGATAAAATGTTATAGCCATAAATTGGCTATCAGACTCATCGGACCTAAACTCCGAAAGAGGCTTGTTTGCCTAACAGGCCCAGGCTGGTCTCCTGACACGGCAAGACTCTTCATGATGACCCAAAAGCTGGAAGATGAGTCACACTTGACTTCTAACTCTTCAAATTTATCTCCAAAAGTCCTAGATAGATTCTACTCCATCTAGCCCGCTAGGATTTCTTTCCAAGTCAGGGAGATATCTAGTTCTACTAGAATACTAACATTTCCCTATAAATATAGCAGACCACCCACATTGCCATACGCATACTTCACGACTTACACCTATCTAAATCATAAATCGCCTAGCTAACTAAGCGTCAAAGTGGCATCCCATGGGAAACCCTTTGGGAACATAACGAGCTCTTGCCTCAATAAAAAAGAATGAGAGTTTCAATAATTTTCTTTTTGTTCGGTCTCTTCATGTAACTACTCTGCCTTTCTGGCAAGAGACTAATCATATTCGAGCATAGTTATGCCCCAAACATGGTAACACTTCCAACATAATTTCTCCATTCCCTAAACTCGAACTTGAGATCTGCGTTTTATATATTTGCTGGGATTAATTTATTGTGTGACATTTTCTTAGTTTTGAAAATTATTTAGTGAGTTTTTTTTTATAATATCAAAGGAAAAAACATTGCTTAAATATTAATTATGGACACACCTTATAAAAGAGATACCTATTTTATCTTCAAGGAGATTTAAAGAGATCGACAAAAGTAGTAATAAAAACCATACATAATGACAATCTATATAGTTCATATTAATCATTTCAATAGTTCATATTAATCATTTCATGTTCTTCTGTTTTTAGTGATAGAAACTAGAAAGTAAGATTAATACGGATATTTGGATTCTTTATAGGAAGGTGAGATCACCACCAGCTTTGGGATACTGATTTTTCATTTATGTTAGTGAGTGACGAGGGAAATAGCCAAGAGAAAGATAGAAAGAAAACTAAAATAGAGAAACCTTCCCTTTCCCGTGAATAGGGAAAAACAGAGAAGAAAAAGGGTTTTGGTAGGAATGAGATGGAAGGAATGAGATGGGATATGGAAGTGGAAGAGATAGAAGCAGTTCTGGAGAAGATATGGGACCTGCACGACAAGCTGAGCGACGCCATACACTCCATTTCACGCGCTCACTTCCTCAGCTCCGTCAAATCCCTCAAGAGTGCCTCTAAGAAGAACACCGAGAACCGGACTGGCTTCGTCTTCATCAAGGACTTCCGTATGGCCGACCAGCACGACGACTTGGCCGTTCAAGAGGCCAAGAGCCTCAACGCCATCAGGACTGCCCTCGAGAACCTTGAGGATCAGCTCGAGTTCTTCCATGTAAGTTGTAACCCTATTTCAATTTCTAGGGTTCCTTTTCTCCTCTTTCATTCTCATCTACTTCTTTGTCTTTTTTCAACCATGGATAATACGCATTCTCATCACTCATGCTGCTTGTAAAGTTCATTTCTATCGAGCTGCAGAGTAGGTAATGTATCAGGTAGTAGGATCTTTTGGATGGTGATCTTGTGGTTAATATTGGTAGTTAGAAATTTCAATTGTGTTGTTTCGTTTCTTTTCTTTTCTTTTTGGTTTTTTTGTAATGGGCTGTTTAGTAGTTTATTATATGCTAATTTAAGAAGTAGCGGTAGCATATGATAACTTTGTGCGAAATGCAAGTGAATTTCTCAAGCATTACAGGATCAAAGAAGTGGATATGTGGTGCATGCTTGTCAAATCTGTTTTTCTTTAGGGCACACCATACCTGTCTTTGTTGAAAGAACAAACAATTTGAATACACTGGAAACTGCTAATGTGGTTGCAGCATATATGGCCTCCTGACTATTAAGCAGAATGATGGAGACTGGCATTTCACAATGATCTGCTATGTACTAGGAAGGAATCATGCTGTTAGTGCCTCGTAACACTTTGGAGGTTATCTCTTGTCTTAGAAAGGCATGTACACTATATGGAATCAGTGTATGTGAGAAGTGTACTTAAGTGAAACTAGTCATCCTGTGCAAGTATCTGTAGGTGAAGAGATGTTATTAGATAGAAGCTGTTGCAGTTGTTCTTAAGAAAGAAACTTTGTCGAGATGGGATCAAGGATTAGGTTTGATATTATGTTCTTCAAAGGTTAAGAGAACTTATGATTGATGTACCATTGCTTTTCATTTCAAGGTTCAAATAGTTAGGATGTTTTGGCTATGGTAACGATTACACAATTTATTATGGCAGTATTGCTCCTGCTTCAGTTGGTATTTATGAAATAGCATTGTGTTGTGCGAATTGATGTAAGCCAGAAGAGAGAGATACAGCGATAGATAATGTGGTGGGAAAAATGTTGTAAAACAGTAGCTATTCTCAGATTTTTAGGGTTTCTATTTTTGGTCATCATTGGGAAAAGATTGAGAGTGAGTATGGTGAGAAAATTGTTGACAATGGGGCTACTAAAATACATGTAAGCATTGCACCAACAGTTGGAATAACATTACGATTGTGAAATTCATCATTCAGTATTGTTCAGCAATTATAGTACAAGCATACACCCTCCATTCTTCAGCAAATCTGAAAATTATAAAAATCCCCTCAGTTGTAGAAGAAGTTGAAACCACATGGACTTTGATCCCTGTCAATGTCTGCATTAGTATGGGACTTTCTTATTCAGGTTTTCTTTTTCATTTTCATTTCGCTACACATTCAGTTCAATTTGTTCTGTTTTGTAGACTGTACAAACACAACAGCAGGCTGAGCGAGATGCTGCAATTGCTCGACTGGAACAAAGCAGAATCATCCTTGCAATGAGATTGGGTGAGCACCACGGTAAGAAGTACAAAGTTATCGAAGAAGCTCTTGCTTTTGTAGGAGATATGCATGACACAGGTGCCTTTGTTTCTCCTGAAAACCTTTATGATCCACTTGTAAACTCTGGTGAGGAACTTGTAAGAGAGGAAAGGATGAGGCCTAATTTCATGAGCAAAACTTTCATTTCAAGTTTTGATTTTGCAAGACGGTCACTTAAATTGGTTCGCATGGGTGGCATTTTGGGTGATGCTGCTTTATTTGCATTTAGCATGATTGCATTCCTCCATCTGCGACAACTAGCTGATAATGGGCATCGGCATCAGCAAGATGACCTTTTCTACAGTAATAGAAATGCTACTAAACCTTCTTGCCTTGAATGTTCCGCACCAAATTGTGGTTCAAACCAATTGGATGTGAAGCTAGCGAGGGGTTGAGGCCGAAGCTTGAAAACTTTGTAACCATCCTGTTTCTATGATTGGAAAATGAGCTGGAGTGGTTCATCCCCTAAAAAAGTCTGGAGGTCTTTAGACAGTAACTTCAGAATATGATTAAGTGCCAATGTAGCTTGCTCTTATTATGGGTTCTTTTGAGATTCAGATCTGTGTGAGTGCTGTTCGTATTGGTAAGGACGGTAGGTTACTGCTTGTTCATTCTACTTTTCTCTTTTGTCCCATTGACCCGTCAACGTTGTTACATAGATTTGGTGATAATGTTCAGTACAAGTTGTCTCCTACCCTAACTCTGTTACATTTCTTGTGTACCATTCATATACCATTAGTAGTTGTTCTGCTTGATTATTGTTTGTGTCCAGCTGTTGTGTGTTTATGACTGCTGGATCACGCCAATGGTGTGTGGTTCTTTGCTTTGCTTGTAGTTTCTGCTGTTGTTGTTCCGGTGTGCGTTACGGTTTATTGGAGCCTTGCATCAGCTTGTGCTGAAGCCACTAGCTGAGATCAATGATGAGTGGTTAGAAGAATAAACTTGCAAGTTCTTGGCTGCAAGTTTGATACTTGCCTTACTCCATTTATTTTTAAGTCAAAGGAAGAGCTGGTGGCTTTGGTGTTGTGGAGGTGGAGGTGGAGGTGGAGGTGGTTTCTATATGAATAAGGAAGGAGGGATGAGAAAGAGAAGGGGGGCTGGTGGGTTTGGTGTTGTAGAGATGGAGGTGGTTGTGGTACTAAGGGTGATGGTGGTAGTCTTGAGATTTACTAAAACCAGAAAAAAATAGAAAACAACAGTGTAGTTTTGATGTTTTGACATCAGTGTGATTTTAGAAAACAGTAAAGTTTATGTATTTCTTTTTGGAAATTAAAATTTTATCCCTCCTTCCTAAAACTAACAAGTTCCTCTCTAGTCTCTACCGCTGCAGATCGTGACACGTCCCATGGCCTCTCCTCCTCCTCCATCTCCACCCACTAAATACCACCTCTAACCTCTTGCACATAATGAATTAATTAGATCACAATTTGGATTTATGGACAAACAATAAATTAAATTTTTGGATTTATGAACTCCATCCATAAAAATGGAAGAGATGCTCAAACAACCAGCGTATGTCTTTGATAATAAATAATTACGTGCAGAGGAGGAGTCGAAAATGTAAATTGATTTTAGACTTCAAAATTATATTCTATAAATTATAAACTGATGTGGTATTAATTTTAATGATGTGTAATTTTTAAAATAGGTGTCAAAGAACAACAAGCCTAGTCTACAATCTTACTCCCTCTGTTTCCAAATAACTGTCACTTTCCTACGGATTTTTACT
>NBIL01134554.1:0-13780 GCA_002752925.1 Viola pubescens var. scabriuscula | reverse complement strand
GTATGATTCTCTCATTCTTTATACTATCAAAAATATCTTTTTCAACAAAAATAATCAAACAATTATTTAACGTATCATGTCCTATACAGTCGTAAAGTATCACAAATTTTACATACTAAAAAATTATTTTTCATTGGACCAGGGGGCAGCAGCCCACCCTGCCCCCCTGGATCCGTGCCTGATTCATTAATTGGAACGCACATTTGTGGGCCCAATTCTCACCCTCCAAAGTATGTACCGAAAAAACTAAAAAGAAACTACTTGATCAACAAATTGAACTAATCAACCATTAGAGCTTGAGGTATGCATGTAAGTCTTAATTAATTTATCACTACCTTCAAAAGTTTCAAATGGGTTATGGAAATGGGTAATTAGGGTTCATGTATATATAGCCTATGAGTTCTTTTAATTAAACGTGGAGATGACTGTATTTAATGATTGATGAGCGCTCCAAATGACGAAAAAAATTAAGCAGTGGTGGTAGCAGTAGTAGCCCCATTAATCAATTGGAGCAGGCTGCCATCGAATAATTAATTAATTATTATTATTATTTTAGTCGAGACTATCCGGTAATTCAATCATTATATTGGGTGTCGACTACTACATATTCGAGCTGGGTATGATCCCGAGTAACGATAAAACTCTTTTTCACAAATTTTAACATGTATAATTGCATACTCATGTATTATTCCTGAGATCTCTGGTTAAGTTAGAAAAACTCTCCACCAGTTGATCTACGTACTTTTGGCTTAATTATCATTAATTAACAAATGCTAATTAAACACATTCGCAATAATTATACATATTCAATCTTTTGGGTAATGGGTATGGATCAGTTATGCTGCCATTTTAGGGTTCAGAATTCAGAGGTGGAGATAACAGAGGAAAGGTAAATATTTTCCCCAACAGCTATAATACAATAATAAAAAATATTTACTAAGTATTGTACTACATTATTGTATATATAAAATAAAAATTGCTTTACAAATTACTATCATATGCTTGGGCCTTTTGGGATGATGAGTTGGATATAATTGGGCTAAGGTCGTAATGTAGTCCTATGAATGAGTTGGATAATGGGCCTGGGCTTTCTTAACGAAAAGCCTCAACGGGCCACCTCACGGCGTGGACGCGCGCCATCTCAACCAACAACTGTATTCATTATCTCCGTTTCTGCATCTCACTCACCTAATCACAATTTTATTATGTTTATTAATTCGAATTAACAGTGTTGATTAATTAATTAATCTAATTCAAGGTAGTTTTTCGTAAATTTGTAGATGAACTAGGGTTTTATTGTAGCTTCAATTTACATAAAGCGGGGACGTCAAATGGGTGGGTTTGCCTAGTTTAAACGGGTTTGGATAAAAGCCCAATTAGAATCCAAAGCAAATTTAATCATCGGGGTATCTAAACCTAGTATTGAAATTTAAACATATTTACTTTCTTATTTTACCAATTTTCTTTAAGTAAGTGAAATTGACTATAATTATGGAAAAAAAAAAAGTGAATTTGACTATCTGAGCCAATGTTTAATCACGTGGATCGGTTTGAGACTCGATTTTTACAATATAAATTTATTTTTTATAATTTAGTCATGACTTTGATCAATCAAATCACTTTTTTTATCAGGTAGCATGTATGAACAAAAAGAAAAATAAGGGACAAATTAATTAAATTGATTTCTTTTTCTTTTTCCTTTCATTTTAGTGGTCTTTTTTTGTAATTTTGTTTGAATTACAATTTTAGGTTTTAAATTTGAGAAACTATTTTTTTTGTTATTACTGTTACATGATTTTATCAGAATATTTGACTACATTAATTCTCTAGTAGTGCTAAGAACAGTCACTCTAAACAATTGTCCATCAATATTCTCCGTGTGATTGGTTTGCATGTCATATGTAAATGTTAGTGGTTATTTATTTTTAAATTTGTATCGTGCACCAATCACATGAAAAATATCGATGAATAGTTGTTTAAAGTGACTATTCCTAACACTACTCTTAACTTTTTAATGCTCATAATAAGTTTGATAAGCATTTAAAAAGAAAAAAACTTTTTTCAATAATTACGTCTTTTGTTACCATTTGGCAAGGGCATTCACAAAACATAATGATATACATCTTTTCTTACTAGAAAAATATGACATTCTGAAACGATTATAGTGTCCTAGACTTCAATACTAAGTCTCTCCTCATCTTCCAACATATGGGTTCTCACTATTAGATTTAAAATTAAATTCCAATTCTGATAATCTTTCCCTAGAAGATGATCGATATGGAAAAACACCCAGCAATATTCAAAATTCGTGTGTGATTAGATGAGTGTTTATATTAATTAGGCAATAAGTTTACGTAGGATAGGATTGGCTTAAAACGAGAGAGTTGCACCACATGATCATGAAAATCATGCAGCAGCTAAAACCTCAAAATATTTTACAAAAGAAACAATAGATGAATTGTTTCCGCCTTATTCTTCATTTGCTATATAGCCACACCACGCAATACACACCATCAAATATAGATCTATATATCACATATTCACATAGATGTAATTAATTAAGCAAACAACTTGAGCTTAATTAATTTAATGAAACTTATTATGATCATCTGAATCAGAGGGTGGATAACGCCTATTAGGATAAACATGATGTGTATCGGTACCGGTGCCCGATCCAGGAGCACGTCCATTATAGCTCCCAAAACTTGAGTTGGGATCATCCCCTTTGGTGGAGGTTGGCGTACTCTCGCTTGATTCCCTAGTGGTTGATTCTTTAGCACCAACTACAGATTTCGGAGGTTCAGTGCTCAAGAGACGGCGGTTGGTCATCAATGAAGTCTCCATGTTGGTCAGAATTTCTGCATCGGTTTTCACAAATTTCATTGTAAACACGATGACAATCACGAGAATATGCAAGAACTTCATGATATGTCACATTAGGCAAACCTATGAAAAGAAAAAAAACAAAAAGAAAAAAAAATGTTATAAAGAATATTAGGGTTGAGAGAAAAAAGAAGAAGCAAAGAAACATAGAACTTACAGTAAACATGCGATTGTTGTTAATTACCATTACCTTTAAATATGTTTGGAATGAGTTATGGAAATTGCTAATTACGGTTGATGTATAAATAGCCTATAATTTCTTCTAACAAGTTGTTTCGATGAGAATGGACTGTATTTAATGGCTGATGACCATGTACAAAAAGAAGATTGCCATGGTGGTAGTAGTAGCACCATTAATCAATTAAAAGAGGCAGTGGTCATCAAAGACATAATTAATTATCATTAGCGAGTGATAATGAAACGCATTTTCATTAATTTGATAATGGGCATGGGGTAATTATGCTGCCATTTTAGGGTTCACTAGTGGAGCTAAACAGAGGTAAATACTTCCCCAAACAGCTATAATATAATATTAAAAAATCTTCCAATAAATTCAAGTGACTTTGACGTGCAGTATTACACTAAACAATAAATAAAAAAATAAAAAAATTACTTTACTATCAATATGTTTGGGCCTTTTCGGATAATGAGCAGGATATTATTGGGCCCAAATTCGAACGGAGACTAATGAATGAGTTGGATATTGGGCTTGGGCTATATTTTTTCACACCTGAAAGCGTGGACGCGCGTCATCTCAGTTCTCAACGAACAGCTGTACATCAATCATCTCCGTTTCGCATCTCACACTCTCAAGACTCACCTAATCGCGAACCGTTCCGAAATATATTTCAAAGATCCTCATCCTCCCGCCGAAAAAGGGAGCGAAAATGGAAAATGAAACAGCTCCAACCAAATTCAAACTCCAATTTGCAGATCCGAAGAGTCTCTGTCGAAAGAATCCTCTTAATCGTAACTAAGGTTTATTACCAAAATCCCCAGCCTCCAACCTGATTTCTCATCCCTAATCTTCATCGATCCCTCCTCTTTCGCCTCCATTCAATTGCCTTCTGTTTCTGTTGCTGCTGAAACCGTCTCCATCCGAAATCTTCAACGTCCCTAGGAATTTCCTTCTGAGATCATGTGCTGCGATTTTGGCAGCCGAACGAAACGACCGAGGTATGATTCCGTTTACCGCGTTCTCTGAAAGCGTTTCTCTGATTTCACTTGTTTTATTATCGTCACATGTTCAGTAAGTTATTTAACTGATTTGTGGTATTACTTCATATTATTGTCTCAATTATTTATTGATTGATCGGAAAATCCTTGTTCATTTCTTCATCACGTAATTCATATAATGGTTTCTTAAGTTTATATTGGTGCTCGTGCTAATTTTTGCAAAATTATACTTCGTTTTCAGTATTTCAGAACTCTAACTTAGGCATCGGATCCTACTTTCGTAGATTCAACTGGAGCCAGTCTTGCTCCTGCAACATCATCACTCGCCATCAAATCTGGACCATCGAGTAACCCTTCTGTGGTTTTAAGCTTGTGAAAATCGTATTTCAAAGAGGCTTATTATGGATGTTATGGCCAAATGTTGCTTTAATTGGGTGGGAAGATGACTGAGGTTATGTCAATGATAAGCTGCCTTGTTCTTTTCCATTTTTTGGTTGGTGCTTCGGAGTGGGTAAATCATTCTTGTTCGTGGAGTTTGGAGTGCACAGCTGTTTCATACACACCAACTCTGTTATGTGGTATAGGTATGTAGCGGTCTTAGTTCTTTTTCCCAGGTTGCTCTGTTTGTTGTGTGAATTTAGTGGTTTTAAACGCTAGTTGATCCTCATATGGTACATTGATGCTCAGTTCTACTAGTCATCAGGCTCTCATATAGAATTAGGCTCCATTTCATGGCTACATATGCTGGAAACAACTATGCCTTCTTTTCTTGTTATATTCCAAACAAGATATGTGCATCTTTCATCCTTATCTTGGGCATATATAACTTGGTGATTCTTAGACCTTGTATTGTTTTCAGTTATGGAAGCAAAAAGGATATAGTATAGCATAAAAAGTTAGCGCTGGGCTGTCTTTTATGGAAGAAGAGAAATCATATATTTTCTTGTCTATGCACATGTATTAATGAATACATCTAAAAACTTGATTCAATCTTTGGATGCAAACTACTATTTTACTTTCAAATAAACATCTTCTGACTTTTAAATAATCCAGGAAGCAATAATTGGTGCCTTGGCATTTCCAGTTTAGCAACCTCGATTCTTTTCAGTTGCTTCCACCTTATGATACAGGACTTCTGTTGGCTATTTGGTATAAGTGTACATTAATGTGGTAAGCCTCCCCTCTACAATCTTCATTTTGACCAGTATTAGAATATCTGCCTTTGCAACTGTCATTTGGATGACCTTCTAATGTGGACAGCAGTTGCCTATGCATAATGAGTATGTTTCAACTTCCACAGGATTTTCTAGACAACACAACTTTGAGAAGCTATTTCTTGTGAAGCTCATGGAGTCCAGAAAAAGAGGCTACTGTGCATCCAGCCAATTGGCTTAAATGAGAGGCAGAATCTATACTCATGTTGTGCTTCTACCCATGTAAGGCAACATTCTCCTGTCTTCAGGTTAGTTTATCTTCTTCAAAGCAGACGATATATTTCGTCATTGAGCATCTGATTTCTGTAGCCAATTGTCACTCTTATCAAGGTCCAGTGATAATTTAGGTCTGGGATACTGTCAAAGGCTTTGCCCACCTGTCTTTATCTGTCTTAACTGACTCAATGATCTCAGCCTGCTCAATAATTGGCATGAATTTATTGTCCAAAGAGTTTTGTGTGTCAAGTATAAAACAATAAGATTATTGATTCAGTGAAGGGTTTACATAAAACATAATTAAAATTTTAGCAAAATCATTATAACTGATCTGTATGCCAAAGGACCTTGTGGTGAGGTTGTTTTCACTTGAACTCCAACCTGGAGATCTCAGAGTTCAAGTGGTCCTGCTACATGCTGAGGTGAAATAGATCTGAAATTGTTGCATATTCACATGGCCAATTATTATAAGTTGGGAAAACCCCTATCAAATAGATAAGCCCTTCTTGCTCCCTTCTTTAATATCTAGACTAACCAATGAATGCCTCATCGGGCTGATCAGCCCTTTTCAGTTCTTTTAGTGCTTTGTTTTCAGCTTTTACTTACCCTTGCAGAGCCAGATATTTTGACTATTAACATTGAAACAAAATTATTCTACAAGTTTTCTCAGAAGGCATTTATTCTACTATTTTCTTGGTACATCTCAATATCTGTTGTTAGGAACTAAATTTTTGAAATTTGGTATAGAGAGGGTGAAGCCATTTCTTTTTAGGTATTCAATAGTGATCTTTAAGTACCCTGAATAGATAAAAGTTAGCTAAATAATGACTAGAGCAATCCATTCATATGGGTTACTATTGCTGAGGTTGACGCATATTTCAGCTGTCCAGAGGTTTCTATTATCCATTGGATGTGATTTATCGCAAACATGAAAATATTATTTAGCCCATGGAGATTGTGGACGGACCAGTCTAAGTTCAAACAAGACAAAAGCTAGTACATTGAAACGCTACTTTAGGAGCACTTTTGGAGCTTAAAACCTAGAGTAAGTGGATGCAGATTTCGGAGTCTTGGTTGGGAATTACTTTTTCTGTGAAGAAAACTTTGTGGTAGTTGAATAACTCTCATGGATAGAATCAAATAGAAATAGAAACAATCACATTTGTCAGTCAGAATAATAATTAGGATTGGACAAGCGTAAGTAAAAGATAACATGGTTATTAAGATTTGTTATGAGCTGCATTCAATTAATCAAGACCACCAAGGAGGTTATCAAATGTATAATCACAAGCCTTTGAAAGTTTAAATGGTCTCAGCAACTTATGGTTTACTTGATATGCCTTTAGCACAATAACAGGACAGTAACTTCTTTTCATGAAATTGGTCAAAACGTTTAACCGAAGGTGAGAGAAATGACACCACATATTGTCCTATCAGGCTTTCTTTTGAAATTTTCTTCATGAAGGGGCAACAAAGTAATTTGACAGTTAGATAATAATGGGCCAATTAGAGAAGCCTGAAAATCTCACTGGTTCTGAATAGATTTTCAGAAATGATGATGACTCTGCTTGAAGTAATTATGTTTAGCCTTTAGTGATTTCAATCTTCATGCCAGCATCCTTTAATTCTTGGATCCAGGAAGGGGAAAATGACCGGTCCCTTTCCTAAGGGGATAGATTAAGGCAGGGTCTTATCTAATCTACTAAACTTTTGTTAGTTAATAAACAATAGATGATATGGTCTAGTTAATCAGAGTTAGGAGTGGAGCTTTTTATGCTTAAAGGAAAAGATTTTGGTGTCATCCACCAGCTTATACTTTATGCTTGCAGTGTGAGAATAAAATTACTTGTTTTAGGTCAGGGACAGAGACAGCAAACTGTGCTTTAAAGCAATGGGTTTAGAATAATCAAAATATATAATTATGTTGTTAGTGAGGCTTTTTTGAATTGTGACAATCATTCGATGCGTGTTCTCCATCCATCGAGCACCTTTTTCATATTACCTGTTTCAATAACTGGTCTAGGGTCTTTTACTGTTGTCTGAAAGAAGTTTGTGGTTGTATTTGCATCCCATTTTGTCTATCCACAAACTGAAGATTTTGATATCTGAACATGTTTTGACCATCTCGAGTTCTCACCTACGTAGTGTGTAAATGACTTTATAGTTTATACAAGGCTATAGTAACTGTAATACTCGAAAACTAACGAACGTATCTGTTAGATCTAACAACTGTAGATTTTGAGTTAACAATCTTCCTATGCTTTGTCTATCTTTAAAATCTTGGTTATTTTGAGAGTTTTATACATGCAGCTATGACCACCAAGTCTGTAAAGGCAGAAAGTTTCTTAAAGTTTCCAGCTGGTTTTATTGTTAGATTTTGTGATCTATTCTCCTCTCGCAATGCATGCTCACCGCCTAACAAGTTCTGAAATTTCAGAAACATTTTCCAAGGATATAGCTGGTCTGGTATAGATATGTCACCATTCACGAGTGCTGGTTGGGGACCAAATGAAAGGTAACGAGCCGTTTTCTTTATCTTATCTGACCCATTATGAGGAGAATATTAACGTAATTTGAGAATAGTCGGATTTCAAAATAGAATATTATAACGTAATTTTCTTTATTCCTCATACTTGAACTCAAAGCTGAGTTAACCCGAGTTAGATGAGTCTCTAAGCACTCCATCACAAGTTTGTTGGATTAGAGTTATAATATCTAGCTCTAGTACAATGCACTTATGGCTTTTAATTTCACCATCAACTACCCACGACAGTCGTGGTGTGGACTGGATGCGCTTGAATTATTTAATTGAATTCTCAATTACACTTCACCTTCAGCATCCACATGCAATAATTACCTCACATTCCGGTGCTGTTTGTTGGACTCGCATCCTCTCCCCCTTTTCTTTTTTTACTCATTTTTCTCTGTTCTTTTGTGTCGCATCCAACGGAGGCAATCTCTCTGGCATGCCAATAATGTGATCTAATGTTTTAGATTTTCCAAAACATATTTTAAGGTTTCTGAGTACATTGTCCCTAAAAAAGAGGTTTGACAGACACATGTTACCATGATTTTGGTGTGGATTAGGAATAGGATTAGGTCCATCATGATTAGCATTTTGGATTAAATTAATTAAACAACTCATAATGGCATAGTGCTGTTATCTTAAGCTCCGGCTGGCCATGTGTTTTCACTTTTCTTGTCTTGAAAGACCTTAATTACCAGTTAACCCTTCTTTTGGCCACTCTAGGCAGGGAATTAGTGACTTTGAAGATTACAGTAGAACCAGTAAACAAACGTTACAACATTTCATCACGCTTAATGTTTGAGTGGAGACCACATTGGTGAACCTTTTATTATTAGTTCCTCAAAGATCATATTTTTAGACTAATTCTCAAGTTAATGACATGCTTAACCACTATTAGCTCGTCTTTTTTTTCTTCTAATTAATTATTCTTCTCCGCAGATGTGCTTGATCTCCTTAAACAAGGACTCCAAATCCGATTTCGTTGCTGCTTAATTGCTTGGTGGATTGCATGAACAATAAGGGGAGAGGTAAACAATTCCTGTGCTCATCAGTTTCCATCACGATTAGTAGTACATGCCATGCCAGTAAAATGGAATTTATATTAAAATGTTCCGTGGAGAATGGTTGGGGACACCCATTGCAGGAGATGTGGAGCATAACTGTCCACACCTCACAAATTGAGCAAAAATCCAAAACCTCTTGTAGCAAATTACAAAACAAAGCCGGAGATGGGAAAGTGCCAGAAGAGCAAACCCACAACGCACATGCGTCCCTTTTTAAATTTTATTTCTTTATTTTGATCATCTCCTACATTAATCATTGCACGGAATTAAAATCAATATCACAGAGGACCCATACTCCAGCCAAATTAGTGGATGCCAACACCACATTTTTGTCCAATTGCTCGCTGCCATGTCATCAACCCATACCCCTTTCCTTCACAGCCTTGTCGTTGGTTCTCCCAGCCTGTTTGTCTCAACGCCGAAACCCATCCCAATTTCCAATTTCTTGGTTGAAATCGTCAAATAGTCAACTCCAAACCGCCATTTTATTGGGGGTATTTTTCCCCAAATATTTCCTATATTCAAAGTTGAAGTTCAAACCCTATCCTCTCTGGTTTGGAACCCAATAGTAATAATAATTGTGAAATCATGCAAAAGTATGAGTCAGAGGTCAAGTTAACTTCTACCTTGGCTGTAGAATATGGACAAATTGTACAGTAATCTGTGTTTATGTTTTTTTAGAGAAAGGTATGTACTCCCTCCATCTCAATTAATTTTTTTTTATAGTATTTTATACATACCAAAAAAACATTACTTTGTCTTAATAAAAAAAACTTTTTAAAGATGATACATTATATCACAAAAGATGTCGTATTTTTTCTATGCAAGCTTTGGATTTTTTTTTTTTAATTTTCTGTGTATTTTTATGGGATAACTAAATTTGAATTTGAAATGGACTATTTCTATTGGGCATATTAAAATTCTAATTAATAGAAATAATGATAATCTTATCACAAACTACCTAAAAATAGTAAAAAAGTATTGCATTGGTTTTTGATTTTTTTTGTAAAACATCTTCTCACTATTCATTTTTTCTCAATAATAAAAGATAAATTATTACAATTAAATAAAAAATTACTTAAAAGGTAATAAAATGTCGTTTAATATAAAATAAATAAAAATCTCAAAATATTATTTAATTTAGAATGGAGTTAATACTCTTCAAGTGAGTGTATGTCAGCGGTAAAGAAATGGTGGGGTGGGTGAAAGGACTAGAAGGACAGATCGGTAACTAAGCGAAAGGTTTTTATTGAAAGATAACAGGTGCTGAGGGCGAAGTGCGACCATACACATCAACAAAAGGGAGAACCCACAGAACAGAACACAGTACAAAGCAAAAGGAAGGAAAAGGCCAAAACTCTACAAAGCCAAGGCCCAAAAACGAGAGGGGCAAAAAAAAAAAATCAACGAAAGTACAGTAAGAAAATTAAATTAAATTTTTTTACTTTTCAATTTTTAGTTTTTAATTTGTACTACTAATTTTAATTTTTTTTTAAAAAAAAAACAAAAG
Organism: Viola pubescens var. scabriuscula; assembly: GCA_002752925.1. Lineage (NCBI taxonomy): Eukaryota > Viridiplantae > Streptophyta > Magnoliopsida > Malpighiales > Violaceae > Viola > Viola pubescens. The sequence continues at coordinate 3,190 of NBIL01134554.1, read as the reverse complement.
AAAAAGAGGGAGAGAGAGAATTAACGAAAGGAGGGGACGCGTGCCATATTTCGATTCCTTTATAAGCCATCTCCACCATTTCTCTCTCCCTCTCAGCCTCCCACCCCCGAGTGCGAAACGACACCTAACCCACTCCGTTCCGTCTCCTCTCTTCTCTCTCTCTCTATTTCGTTTCTCATTTCTTTTCGTCGCTTCAGCTTTTCGCAACCTGATTCCTCCACTCCTTAATTATTCTTGTTGATGTGTAATTATCTCCTCATATCCTTCTCATCCTTTCAAAGGTAATCATCTTATCCTAACAAATCCCCTCTTTAATTCTTAATCACTCGTTTTTTCCATCCTAATCATATTCTTAAGATCAGGCCTTGTTTGGATGCTATTAGTTGAATAGCTTCTCTCTCTCTCCCTCTCTTCCTTTACCTATTGAATTGAATCTGGTCTGGAATTTTTCTTTTTAATTTGAATCTGAATTTATCCTTTCCTTCAGGTCGTTTAATTCCGCTGTCCCCAAATCAAATTGAAGGGAGATTTGTTTGTTTTTGGTGCATGGATTCCTGAATAGCATATTCATATTCATATCCGTAACCTGTATTATTCTTGGAAGAGAAAGAGTATTGATCCAGTGATATGGCGTCAACACTGATCTCGAATCCTGTAACCAACGCCACCAACGCTGATCGTTCCAGAAGAAAAAAGAAGAAGAAATCACAATCGCAATCCAGAGGCAACAACAACCAAATCCAAGACCACGCTAAATGGAAAACTCAAGCGCAGGAACAAATCTACTCATCTAAACTCATCCAGGCCTTGAGCCATGTCCAGCTGACCCCTTCTTCCCCTTCCGCTCCCCGTCGGGGCCGAGCCGTAAGAGAAGCCGCGGACAGAGTCTTAGCCGTCGCCGCCAAAGGGAGAACCAGATGGAGCCGAGCCATCCTGACCAGCCGGATCAAGCTCAAGTTTAGGAAGCAGCAAAAGAGGCAGAGAGTTGTGGCTGCGGTTACCGCCGGAACCGGTGGTAGCCGGTCAAAGAAACCGAGGTTGAGCATCTTGAGATTGAAGGGGAAGAGCTTACCGGCTGTGCAAAGGAAAGTGCGAGTTCTTGGCCGGTTGGTTCCCGGTTGCAGGAAGCAACCTTTGCCTGTGATTCTAGAAGAAGCCACCGATTATATTGCTGCTTTGGAGATGCAAGTCCGAGCCATGACAGCTATTGCTGAGCTACTCTCTGGCTCTGGCTCAAGTTCAAGCTCGAATTCTGGAGCCGGCGGGTCTGATTCCGCACCGATCAGCTGAGTCACGACTCGTGGTGGTGCTTATTATGGTTATGGCCAGATGTCACTTTCTGGGCTTTTCTTAATATTTTTTCTTAAATTTTAATTCTCTCTCACTCTCGCTTTCAGTTATCTCTTGTTAAATACGTACATGTCTTTTCTTTCTTTTTCTCAAATTTTTTCACCCCTCAGTAAATCTATTAATCTATGTCAGCATCATAAATTGTGATTATTCCGGAAAAGAAAGAAAAGATTATTAGGCTGTAATAATTAGTGATTTGGGGATTGTTGTTTCGTCGTGCTGAAACGTTTGATTGATAGTTTGATATGCACTTCCACTTGAAAAGGAATTTCAACTTTTATAGAGGTCCAATTCTAGTTGAAGGACATAATTAGTGATTTGAGGAGTGAGTGAAAAATCTAGACTTGTCCAATTCTTCTAGATGAAGGACATAAGAGTTGCAGATTTTATTTCTGTGATATCCCTTAGCTATTTGCATAAGATCTCCTATATTTGGCCCTGTACTGTACATCTCACAATGATACATGTACAATTATGTTTGTACAGTGGCTGGGCTGGAAGGAAGTAAAGGCACTTACTCTGCAAATTCTAGTCTCTATAGGAGATGATGCTGACAAATTGATTTTTCTTAGATTTTGGGCTTCATTTCCAGATCCCAATTTTTGATTCGTCGTCTTCTTTTCCTTCAAAGAAAAGAGAGAAAAAGTTGATTTTATCTCAAGGAATAAACTCCAAAATATTGATGGCGGCCCTTATGGGTTTATCATAAGGGAGGGAGCGGTCCAATTCCTGGACAACTGGGGTTGGGTTAGGATTGGATTCTTCTCTTGTTTTATTTTCTTTCAAAATGGAAGAAAATAAAAAGGAAGGAAATGTCAGGTTGGGAGGATTGGAGATAATTTAGTTTGGTATCTGAACTTTTCTTGAAGATCAAGACTGGCGGTAAAGTTTGAAGTGGAGAAAGTGACGGAGGAATTGACTGGGGTGCAAATGCAACATGTTATGTGTCTGATTGTCCCCACTGCCTACTACAGTGTCATATATCTGAAGTCATAGTAGTAGAAGAATGGGAATCATGGATGAATGGGAGGGTATAAGCCTAATAATGTGCAAGAAAATGGTCTCTAATAGAGGAATGTGCAGACAAAAGTGGTCTTAAGCAAAGGTCACTACCCTGAGGCTGAGGAGAGCTTAAGGTCTGACACCTGTCCCCTGCCCCCCTAATTGAAGGATAGAGACTGGAGAGTTAAGGGTATCCTATCCGTCACTTTCCGGACGTGGCTCTTGCTGCAGACACAACATTAGGCACACGGGTGCTGTGCTGTGCTGTGGTGACTGGTGGTGTGGACTGTGGATTGTTCGTATGAATGAATGATTTCAAATTTACAACAAAGGACCACTTATATAGCTAAGCTAAGCTAGGATGCAAGCTCCTGGGTTTCTGCTCACGTTATCACCATAAGCGAACTCATCTCAAATCCAATTTTTAATTCTTTAATAAGAGTTTTAGAATTGAAAGTTGAGAGAGAGAGAGAGAGCGCATGAATGAGCACATGGTTTGCATTCATTCTGGTCAGGCATACAAATGCAACAAACCAAATACACATGCACCCATGTGCGTTATTTAAGCCCTCCCTCACTTTTCAGACCCACCTTCTATTTCTTTTATTTATTTATTCAAATTTATTTCAAACCACAGTCGAAGAAGTAGAAAAGAAACAGTTGGTTATTAATTTGGACAATAAATAATGGGATTTTGATTAGATAAGTACATGGTTAGGGACAAAATGAAGAATCTTACTTTTCACCTGTCAGCATCCGCCACTAAGCTTAGGTAATGGTGGAGGGTTGTCAAAATGGAGGAGACTCAAAAGTATAAAAGTGTAAACAGTCCTGTAAT
>NBIL01134553.1:0-13724 GCA_002752925.1 Viola pubescens var. scabriuscula | reverse complement strand
CGGTGAGAATGGGTGTAGGGAAAGGAAAAGGAGGAGATGGGTGCAGGGAGAAAAGGAAAAGGAAAAGAAAGAGGATGATTGAGCTGGATTAAATTATACACGTGGTTTATTTTTATTGGTCGGGAGATGATGTGAGTTGTCATCCCCGGTACAGCCAAGAATTTCTCCTCCAAAGTATGTACCGAAAAAACTAAAAAGAAACTACTTGATCAACAAATTGAACTAATCAACCATTAGAGCTTGAGGTATGCATGTAAGTCTTAATTAATTTATCACTACCTTCAAAAGTTTCAAATGGGTTATGGAAATGGGTAATTAGGGTTCATGTATATATAGCCTATGAGTTCTTTTAATTAAACGTGGAGATGACTGTATTTAATGATTGATGAGCGCTCCAAATGACGAAAAAAATTAAGCAGTGGTGGTAGCAGTAGTAGCCCCATTAATCAATTGGAGCAGGCTGCCATCGAATAATTAATTAATTATTATTATTATTTTAGTCGAGACTATCCGGTAATTCAATCATTATATTGGGTGTCGACTACTACATATTCGAGCTGGGTATGATCCCGAGTAACGATAAAACTCTTTTTCACAAATTTTAACATGTATAATTGCATACTCATGTATTATTCCTGAGATCTCTGGTTAAGTTAGAAAAACTCTCCACCAGTTGATCTACGTACTTTTGGCTTAATTATCATTAATTAACAAATGCTAATTAAACACATTCGCAATAATTATACATATTCAATCTTTTGGGTAATGGGTATGGATCAGTTATGCTGCCATTTTAGGGTTCAGAATTCAGAGGTGGAGATAACAGAGGAAAGGTAAATATTTTCCCCAACAGCTATAATACAATAATAAAAAATATTTACTAAGTATTGTACTACATTATTGTATATATAAAATAAAAATTGCTTTACAAATTACTATCATATGCTTGGGCCTTTTGGGATGATGAGTTGGATATAATTGGGCTAAGGTCGTAATGTAGTCCTATGAATGAGTTGGATAATGGGCCTGGGCTTTCTTAACGAAAAGCCTCAACGGGCCACCTCACGGCGTGGACGCGCGCCATCTCAACCAACAACTGTATTCATTATCTCCGTTTCTGCATCTCACTCACCTAATCACAATTTTATTATGTTTATTAATTCGAATTAACAGTGTTGATTAATTAATTAATCTAATTCAAGGTAGTTTTTCGTAAATTTGTAGATGAACTAGGGTTTTATTGTAGCTTCAATTTACATAAAGCGGGGACGTCAAATGGGTGGGTTTGCCTAGTTTAAACGGGTTTGGATAAAAGCCCAATTAGAATCCAAAGCAAATTTAATCATCGGGGTATCTAAACCTAGTATTGAAATTTAAACATATTTACTTTCTTATTTTACCAATTTTCTTTAAGTAAGTGAAATTGACTATAATTATGGAAAAAAAAAAAGTGAATTTGACTATCTGAGCCAATGTTTAATCACGTGGATCGGTTTGAGACTCGATTTTTACAATATAAATTTATTTTTTATAATTTAGTCATGACTTTGATCAATCAAATCACTTTTTTTATCAGGTAGCATGTATGAACAAAAAGAAAAATAAGGGACAAATTAATTAAATTGATTTCTTTTTCTTTTTCCTTTCATTTTAGTGGTCTTTTTTTGTAATTTTGTTTGAATTACAATTTTAGGTTTTAAATTTGAGAAACTATTTTTTTTGTTATTACTGTTACATGATTTTATCAGAATATTTGACTACATTAATTCTCTAGTAGTGCTAAGAACAGTCACTCTAAACAATTGTCCATCAATATTCTCCGTGTGATTGGTTTGCATGTCATATGTAAATGTTAGTGGTTATTTATTTTTAAATTTGTATCGTGCACCAATCACATGAAAAATATCGATGAATAGTTGTTTAAAGTGACTATTCCTAACACTACTCTTAACTTTTTAATGCTCATAATAAGTTTGATAAGCATTTAAAAAGAAAAAAACTTTTTTCAATAATTACGTCTTTTGTTACCATTTGGCAAGGGCATTCACAAAACATAATGATATACATCTTTTCTTACTAGAAAAATATGACATTCTGAAACGATTATAGTGTCCTAGACTTCAATACTAAGTCTCTCCTCATCTTCCAACATATGGGTTCTCACTATTAGATTTAAAATTAAATTCCAATTCTGATAATCTTTCCCTAGAAGATGATCGATATGGAAAAACACCCAGCAATATTCAAAATTCGTGTGTGATTAGATGAGTGTTTATATTAATTAGGCAATAAGTTTACGTAGGATAGGATTGGCTTAAAACGAGAGAGTTGCACCACATGATCATGAAAATCATGCAGCAGCTAAAACCTCAAAATATTTTACAAAAGAAACAATAGATGAATTGTTTCCGCCTTATTCTTCATTTGCTATATAGCCACACCACGCAATACACACCATCAAATATAGATCTATATATCACATATTCACATAGATGTAATTAATTAAGCAAACAACTTGAGCTTAATTAATTTAATGAAACTTATTATGATCATCTGAATCAGAGGGTGGATAACGCCTATTAGGATAAACATGATGTGTATCGGTACCGGTGCCCGATCCAGGAGCACGTCCATTATAGCTCCCAAAACTTGAGTTGGGATCATCCCCTTTGGTGGAGGTTGGCGTACTCTCGCTTGATTCCCTAGTGGTTGATTCTTTAGCACCAACTACAGATTTCGGAGGTTCAGTGCTCAAGAGACGGCGGTTGGTCATCAATGAAGTCTCCATGTTGGTCAGAATTTCTGCATCGGTTTTCACAAATTTCATTGTAAACACGATGACAATCACGAGAATATGCAAGAACTTCATGATATGTCACATTAGGCAAACCTATGAAAAGAAAAAAAACAAAAAGAAAAAAAAATGTTATAAAGAATATTAGGGTTGAGAGAAAAAAGAAGAAGCAAAGAAACATAGAACTTACAGTAAACATGCGATTGTTGTTAATTACCATTACCTTTAAATATGTTTGGAATGAGTTATGGAAATTGCTAATTACGGTTGATGTATAAATAGCCTATAATTTCTTCTAACAAGTTGTTTCGATGAGAATGGACTGTATTTAATGGCTGATGACCATGTACAAAAAGAAGATTGCCATGGTGGTAGTAGTAGCACCATTAATCAATTAAAAGAGGCAGTGGTCATCAAAGACATAATTAATTATCATTAGCGAGTGATAATGAAACGCATTTTCATTAATTTGATAATGGGCATGGGGTAATTATGCTGCCATTTTAGGGTTCACTAGTGGAGCTAAACAGAGGTAAATACTTCCCCAAACAGCTATAATATAATATTAAAAAATCTTCCAATAAATTCAAGTGACTTTGACGTGCAGTATTACACTAAACAATAAATAAAAAAATAAAAAAATTACTTTACTATCAATATGTTTGGGCCTTTTCGGATAATGAGCAGGATATTATTGGGCCCAAATTCGAACGGAGACTAATGAATGAGTTGGATATTGGGCTTGGGCTATATTTTTTCACACCTGAAAGCGTGGACGCGCGTCATCTCAGTTCTCAACGAACAGCTGTACATCAATCATCTCCGTTTCGCATCTCACACTCTCAAGACTCACCTAATCGCGAACCGTTCCGAAATATATTTCAAAGATCCTCATCCTCCCGCCGAAAAAGGGAGCGAAAATGGAAAATGAAACAGCTCCAACCAAATTCAAACTCCAATTTGCAGATCCGAAGAGTCTCTGTCGAAAGAATCCTCTTAATCGTAACTAAGGTTTATTACCAAAATCCCCAGCCTCCAACCTGATTTCTCATCCCTAATCTTCATCGATCCCTCCTCTTTCGCCTCCATTCAATTGCCTTCTGTTTCTGTTGCTGCTGAAACCGTCTCCATCCGAAATCTTCAACGTCCCTAGGAATTTCCTTCTGAGATCATGTGCTGCGATTTTGGCAGCCGAACGAAACGACCGAGGTATGATTCCGTTTACCGCGTTCTCTGAAAGCGTTTCTCTGATTTCACTTGTTTTATTATCGTCACATGTTCAGTAAGTTATTTAACTGATTTGTGGTATTACTTCATATTATTGTCTCAATTATTTATTGATTGATCGGAAAATCCTTGTTCATTTCTTCATCACGTAATTCATATAATGGTTTCTTAAGTTTATATTGGTGCTCGTGCTAATTTTTGCAAAATTATACTTCGTTTTCAGTATTTCAGAACTCTAACTTAGGCATCGGATCCTACTTTCGTAGATTCAACTGGAGCCAGTCTTGCTCCTGCAACATCATCACTCGCCATCAAATCTGGACCATCGAGTAACCCTTCTGTGGTTTTAAGCTTGTGAAAATCGTATTTCAAAGAGGCTTATTATGGATGTTATGGCCAAATGTTGCTTTAATTGGGTGGGAAGATGACTGAGGTTATGTCAATGATAAGCTGCCTTGTTCTTTTCCATTTTTTGGTTGGTGCTTCGGAGTGGGTAAATCATTCTTGTTCGTGGAGTTTGGAGTGCACAGCTGTTTCATACACACCAACTCTGTTATGTGGTATAGGTATGTAGCGGTCTTAGTTCTTTTTCCCAGGTTGCTCTGTTTGTTGTGTGAATTTAGTGGTTTTAAACGCTAGTTGATCCTCATATGGTACATTGATGCTCAGTTCTACTAGTCATCAGGCTCTCATATAGAATTAGGCTCCATTTCATGGCTACATATGCTGGAAACAACTATGCCTTCTTTTCTTGTTATATTCCAAACAAGATATGTGCATCTTTCATCCTTATCTTGGGCATATATAACTTGGTGATTCTTAGACCTTGTATTGTTTTCAGTTATGGAAGCAAAAAGGATATAGTATAGCATAAAAAGTTAGCGCTGGGCTGTCTTTTATGGAAGAAGAGAAATCATATATTTTCTTGTCTATGCACATGTATTAATGAATACATCTAAAAACTTGATTCAATCTTTGGATGCAAACTACTATTTTACTTTCAAATAAACATCTTCTGACTTTTAAATAATCCAGGAAGCAATAATTGGTGCCTTGGCATTTCCAGTTTAGCAACCTCGATTCTTTTCAGTTGCTTCCACCTTATGATACAGGACTTCTGTTGGCTATTTGGTATAAGTGTACATTAATGTGGTAAGCCTCCCCTCTACAATCTTCATTTTGACCAGTATTAGAATATCTGCCTTTGCAACTGTCATTTGGATGACCTTCTAATGTGGACAGCAGTTGCCTATGCATAATGAGTATGTTTCAACTTCCACAGGATTTTCTAGACAACACAACTTTGAGAAGCTATTTCTTGTGAAGCTCATGGAGTCCAGAAAAAGAGGCTACTGTGCATCCAGCCAATTGGCTTAAATGAGAGGCAGAATCTATACTCATGTTGTGCTTCTACCCATGTAAGGCAACATTCTCCTGTCTTCAGGTTAGTTTATCTTCTTCAAAGCAGACGATATATTTCGTCATTGAGCATCTGATTTCTGTAGCCAATTGTCACTCTTATCAAGGTCCAGTGATAATTTAGGTCTGGGATACTGTCAAAGGCTTTGCCCACCTGTCTTTATCTGTCTTAACTGACTCAATGATCTCAGCCTGCTCAATAATTGGCATGAATTTATTGTCCAAAGAGTTTTGTGTGTCAAGTATAAAACAATAAGATTATTGATTCAGTGAAGGGTTTACATAAAACATAATTAAAATTTTAGCAAAATCATTATAACTGATCTGTATGCCAAAGGACCTTGTGGTGAGGTTGTTTTCACTTGAACTCCAACCTGGAGATCTCAGAGTTCAAGTGGTCCTGCTACATGCTGAGGTGAAATAGATCTGAAATTGTTGCATATTCACATGGCCAATTATTATAAGTTGGGAAAACCCCTATCAAATAGATAAGCCCTTCTTGCTCCCTTCTTTAATATCTAGACTAACCAATGAATGCCTCATCGGGCTGATCAGCCCTTTTCAGTTCTTTTAGTGCTTTGTTTTCAGCTTTTACTTACCCTTGCAGAGCCAGATATTTTGACTATTAACATTGAAACAAAATTATTCTACAAGTTTTCTCAGAAGGCATTTATTCTACTATTTTCTTGGTACATCTCAATATCTGTTGTTAGGAACTAAATTTTTGAAATTTGGTATAGAGAGGGTGAAGCCATTTCTTTTTAGGTATTCAATAGTGATCTTTAAGTACCCTGAATAGATAAAAGTTAGCTAAATAATGACTAGAGCAATCCATTCATATGGGTTACTATTGCTGAGGTTGACGCATATTTCAGCTGTCCAGAGGTTTCTATTATCCATTGGATGTGATTTATCGCAAACATGAAAATATTATTTAGCCCATGGAGATTGTGGACGGACCAGTCTAAGTTCAAACAAGACAAAAGCTAGTACATTGAAACGCTACTTTAGGAGCACTTTTGGAGCTTAAAACCTAGAGTAAGTGGATGCAGATTTCGGAGTCTTGGTTGGGAATTACTTTTTCTGTGAAGAAAACTTTGTGGTAGTTGAATAACTCTCATGGATAGAATCAAATAGAAATAGAAACAATCACATTTGTCAGTCAGAATAATAATTAGGATTGGACAAGCGTAAGTAAAAGATAACATGGTTATTAAGATTTGTTATGAGCTGCATTCAATTAATCAAGACCACCAAGGAGGTTATCAAATGTATAATCACAAGCCTTTGAAAGTTTAAATGGTCTCAGCAACTTATGGTTTACTTGATATGCCTTTAGCACAATAACAGGACAGTAACTTCTTTTCATGAAATTGGTCAAAACGTTTAACCGAAGGTGAGAGAAATGACACCACATATTGTCCTATCAGGCTTTCTTTTGAAATTTTCTTCATGAAGGGGCAACAAAGTAATTTGACAGTTAGATAATAATGGGCCAATTAGAGAAGCCTGAAAATCTCACTGGTTCTGAATAGATTTTCAGAAATGATGATGACTCTGCTTGAAGTAATTATGTTTAGCCTTTAGTGATTTCAATCTTCATGCCAGCATCCTTTAATTCTTGGATCCAGGAAGGGGAAAATGACCGGTCCCTTTCCTAAGGGGATAGATTAAGGCAGGGTCTTATCTAATCTACTAAACTTTTGTTAGTTAATAAACAATAGATGATATGGTCTAGTTAATCAGAGTTAGGAGTGGAGCTTTTTATGCTTAAAGGAAAAGATTTTGGTGTCATCCACCAGCTTATACTTTATGCTTGCAGTGTGAGAATAAAATTACTTGTTTTAGGTCAGGGACAGAGACAGCAAACTGTGCTTTAAAGCAATGGGTTTAGAATAATCAAAATATATAATTATGTTGTTAGTGAGGCTTTTTTGAATTGTGACAATCATTCGATGCGTGTTCTCCATCCATCGAGCACCTTTTTCATATTACCTGTTTCAATAACTGGTCTAGGGTCTTTTACTGTTGTCTGAAAGAAGTTTGTGGTTGTATTTGCATCCCATTTTGTCTATCCACAAACTGAAGATTTTGATATCTGAACATGTTTTGACCATCTCGAGTTCTCACCTACGTAGTGTGTAAATGACTTTATAGTTTATACAAGGCTATAGTAACTGTAATACTCGAAAACTAACGAACGTATCTGTTAGATCTAACAACTGTAGATTTTGAGTTAACAATCTTCCTATGCTTTGTCTATCTTTAAAATCTTGGTTATTTTGAGAGTTTTATACATGCAGCTATGACCACCAAGTCTGTAAAGGCAGAAAGTTTCTTAAAGTTTCCAGCTGGTTTTATTGTTAGATTTTGTGATCTATTCTCCTCTCGCAATGCATGCTCACCGCCTAACAAGTTCTGAAATTTCAGAAACATTTTCCAAGGATATAGCTGGTCTGGTATAGATATGTCACCATTCACGAGTGCTGGTTGGGGACCAAATGAAAGGTAACGAGCCGTTTTCTTTATCTTATCTGACCCATTATGAGGAGAATATTAACGTAATTTGAGAATAGTCGGATTTCAAAATAGAATATTATAACGTAATTTTCTTTATTCCTCATACTTGAACTCAAAGCTGAGTTAACCCGAGTTAGATGAGTCTCTAAGCACTCCATCACAAGTTTGTTGGATTAGAGTTATAATATCTAGCTCTAGTACAATGCACTTATGGCTTTTAATTTCACCATCAACTACCCACGACAGTCGTGGTGTGGACTGGATGCGCTTGAATTATTTAATTGAATTCTCAATTACACTTCACCTTCAGCATCCACATGCAATAATTACCTCACATTCCGGTGCTGTTTGTTGGACTCGCATCCTCTCCCCCTTTTCTTTTTTTACTCATTTTTCTCTGTTCTTTTGTGTCGCATCCAACGGAGGCAATCTCTCTGGCATGCCAATAATGTGATCTAATGTTTTAGATTTTCCAAAACATATTTTAAGGTTTCTGAGTACATTGTCCCTAAAAAAGAGGTTTGACAGACACATGTTACCATGATTTTGGTGTGGATTAGGAATAGGATTAGGTCCATCATGATTAGCATTTTGGATTAAATTAATTAAACAACTCATAATGGCATAGTGCTGTTATCTTAAGCTCCGGCTGGCCATGTGTTTTCACTTTTCTTGTCTTGAAAGACCTTAATTACCAGTTAACCCTTCTTTTGGCCACTCTAGGCAGGGAATTAGTGACTTTGAAGATTACAGTAGAACCAGTAAACAAACGTTACAACATTTCATCACGCTTAATGTTTGAGTGGAGACCACATTGGTGAACCTTTTATTATTAGTTCCTCAAAGATCATATTTTTAGACTAATTCTCAAGTTAATGACATGCTTAACCACTATTAGCTCGTCTTTTTTTTCTTCTAATTAATTATTCTTCTCCGCAGATGTGCTTGATCTCCTTAAACAAGGACTCCAAATCCGATTTCGTTGCTGCTTAATTGCTTGGTGGATTGCATGAACAATAAGGGGAGAGGTAAACAATTCCTGTGCTCATCAGTTTCCATCACGATTAGTAGTACATGCCATGCCAGTAAAATGGAATTTATATTAAAATGTTCCGTGGAGAATGGTTGGGGACACCCATTGCAGGAGATGTGGAGCATAACTGTCCACACCTCACAAATTGAGCAAAAATCCAAAACCTCTTGTAGCAAATTACAAAACAAAGCCGGAGATGGGAAAGTGCCAGAAGAGCAAACCCACAACGCACATGCGTCCCTTTTTAAATTTTATTTCTTTATTTTGATCATCTCCTACATTAATCATTGCACGGAATTAAAATCAATATCACAGAGGACCCATACTCCAGCCAAATTAGTGGATGCCAACACCACATTTTTGTCCAATTGCTCGCTGCCATGTCATCAACCCATACCCCTTTCCTTCACAGCCTTGTCGTTGGTTCTCCCAGCCTGTTTGTCTCAACGCCGAAACCCATCCCAATTTCCAATTTCTTGGTTGAAATCGTCAAATAGTCAACTCCAAACCGCCATTTTATTGGGGGTATTTTTCCCCAAATATTTCCTATATTCAAAGTTGAAGTTCAAACCCTATCCTCTCTGGTTTGGAACCCAATAGTAATAATAATTGTGAAATCATGCAAAAGTATGAGTCAGAGGTCAAGTTAACTTCTACCTTGGCTGTAGAATATGGACAAATTGTACAGTAATCTGTGTTTATGTTTTTTTAGAGAAAGGTATGTACTCCCTCCATCTCAATTAATTTTTTTTTATAGTATTTTATACATACCAAAAAAACATTACTTTGTCTTAATAAAAAAAACTTTTTAAAGATGATACATTATATCACAAAAGATGTCGTATTTTTTCTATGCAAGCTTTGGATTTTTTTTTTTTAATTTTCTGTGTATTTTTATGGGATAACTAAATTTGAATTTGAAATGGACTATTTCTATTGGGCATATTAAAATTCTAATTAATAGAAATAATGATAATCTTATCACAAACTACCTAAAAATAGTAAAAAAGTATTGCATTGGTTTTTGATTTTTTTTGTAAAACATCTTCTCACTATTCATTTTTTCTCAATAATAAAAGATAAATTATTACAATTAAATAAAAAATTACTTAAAAGGTAATAAAATGTCGTTTAATATAAAATAAATAAAAATCTCAAAATATTATTTAATTTAGAATGGAGTTAATACTCTTCAAGTGAGTGTATGTCAGCGGTAAAGAAATGGTGGGGTGGGTGAAAGGACTAGAAGGACAGATCGGTAACTAAGCGAAAGGTTTTTATTGAAAGATAACAGGTGCTGAGGGCGAAGTGCGACCATACACATCAACAAAAGGGAGAACCCACAGAACAGAACACAGTACAAAGCAAAAGGAAGGAAAAGGCCAAAACTCTACAAAGCCAAGGCCCAAAAACGAGAGGGGCAAAAAAAAAAAATCAACGAAAGTACAGTAAGAAAATTAAATTAAATTTTTTTACTTTTCAATTTTTAGTTTTTAATTTGTACTACTAATTTTAATTTTTTTTTAAAAAAAAAACAAAAGAAAAAGAGGGAGAGAGAGAATTAACGAAAGGAGGGGACGCGTGCCATATTTCGATTCCTTTATAAGCCATCTCCACCATTTCTCTCTCCCTCTCAGCCTCCCACCCCCGAGTGCGAAACGACACCTAACCCACTCCGTTCCGTCTCCTCTCTTCTCTCTCTCTCTATTTCGTTTCTCATTTCTTTTCGTCGCTTCAGCTTTTCGCAACCTGATTCCTCCACTCCTTAATTATTCTTGTTGATGTGTAATTATCTCCTCATATCCTTCTCATCCTTTCAAAGGTAATCATCTTATCCTAACAAATCCCCTCTTTAATTCTTAATCACTCGTTTTTTCCATCCTAATCATATTCTTAAGATCAGGCCTTGTTTGGATGCTATTAGTTGAATAGCTTCTCTCTCTCTCCCTCTCTTCCTTTACCTATTGAATTGAATCTGGTCTGGAATTTTTCTTTTTAATTTGAATCTGAATTTATCCTTTCCTTCAGGTCGTTTAATTCCGCTGTCCCCAAATCAAATTGAAGGGAGATTTGTTTGTTTTTGGTGCATGGATTCCTGAATAGCATATTCATATTCATATCCGTAACCTGTATTATTCTTGGAAGAGAAAGAGTATTGATCCAGTGATATGGCGTCAACACTGATCTCGAATCCTGTAACCAACGCCACCAACGCTGATCGTTCCAGAAGAAAAAAGAAGAAGAAATCACAATCGCAATCCAGAGGCAACAACAACCAAATCCAAGACCACGCTAAATGGAAAACTCAAGCGCAGGAACAAATCTACTCATCTAAACTCATCCAGGCCTTGAGCCATGTCCAGCTGACCCCTTCTTCCCCTTCCGCTCCCCGTCGGGGCCGAGCCGTAAGAGAAGCCGCGGACAGAGTCTTAGCCGTCGCCGCCAAAGGGAGAACCAGATGGAGCCGAGCCATCCTGACCAGCCGGATCAAGCTCAAGTTTAGGAAGCAGCAAAAGAGGCAGAGAGTTGTGGCTGCGGTTACCGCCGGAACCGGTGGTAGCCGGTCAAAGAAACCGAGGTTGAGCATCTTGAGATTGAAGGGGAAGAGCTTACCGGCTGTGCAAAGGAAAGTGCGAGTTCTTGGCCGGTTGGTTCCCGGTTGCAGGAAGCAACCTTTGCCTGTGATTCTAGAAGAAGCCACCGATTATATTGCTGCTTTGGAGATGCAAGTCCGAGCCATGACAGCTATTGCTGAGCTACTCTCTGGCTCTGGCTCAAGTTCAAGCTCGAATTCTGGAGCCGGCGGGTCTGATTCCGCACCGATCAGCTGAGTCACGACTCGTGGTGGTGCTTATTATGGTTATGGCCAGATGTCACTTTCTGGGCTTTTCTTAATATTTTTTCTTAAATTTTAATTCTCTCTCACTCTCGCTTTCAGTTATCTCTTGTTAAATACGTACATGTCTTTTCTTTCTTTTTCTCAAATTTTTTCACCCCTCAGTAAATCTATTAATCTATGTCAGCATCATAAATTGTGATTATTCCGGAAAAGAAAGAAAAGATTATTAGGCTGTAATAATTAGTGATTTGGGGATTGTTGTTTCGTCGTGCTGAAACGTTTGATTGATAGTTTGATATGCACTTCCACTTGAAAAGGAATTTCAACTTTTATAGAGGTCCAATTCTAGTTGAAGGACATAATTAGTGATTTGAGGAGTGAGTGAAAAATCTAGACTTGTCCAATTCTTCTAGATGAAGGACATAAGAGTTGCAGATTTTATTTCTGTGATATCCCTTAGCTATTTGCATAAGATCTCCTATATTTGGCCCTGTACTGTACATCTCACAATGATACATGTACAATTATGTTTGTACAGTGGCTGGGCTGGAAGGAAGTAAAGGCACTTACTCTGCAAATTCTAGTCTCTATAGGAGATGATGCTGACAAATTGATTTTTCTTAGATTTTGGGCTTCATTTCCAGATCCCAATTTTTGATTCGTCGTCTTCTTTTCCTTCAAAGAAAAGAGAGAAAAAGTTGATTTTATCTCAAGGAATAAACTCCAAAATATTGATGGCGGCCCTTATGGGTTTATCATAAGGGAGGGAGCGGTCCAATTCCTGGACAACTGGGGTTGGGTTAGGATTGGATTCTTCTCTTGTTTTATTTTCTTTCAAAATGGAAGAAAATAAAAAGGAAGGAAATGTCAGGTTGGGAGGATTGGAGATAATTTAGTTTGGTATCTGAACTTTTCTTGAAGATCAAGACTGGCGGTAAAGTTTGAAGTGGAGAAAGTGACGGAGGAATTGACTGGGGTGCAAATGCAACATGTTATGTGTCTGATTGTCCCCACTGCCTACTACAGTGTCATATATCTGAAGTCATAGTAGTAGAAGAATGGGAATCATGGATGAATGGGAGGGTATAAGCCTAATAATGTGCAAGAAAATGGTCTCTAATAGAGGAATGTGCAGACAAAAGTGGTCTTAAGCAAAGGTCACTACCCTGAGGCTGAGGAGAGCTTAAGGTCTGACACCTGTCCCCTGCCCCCCTAATTGAAGGATAGAGACTGGAGAGTTAAGGGTATCCTATCCGTCACTTTCCGGACGTGGCTCTTGCTGCAGACACAACATTAGGCACACGGGTGCTGTGCTGTGCTGTGGTGACTGGTGGTGTGGACTGTGGATTGTTCGTATGAATGAATGATTTCAAATTTACAACAAAGGACCACTTATATAGCTAAGCTAAGCTAGGATGCAAGCTCCTGGGTTTCTGCTCACGTTATCACCATAAGCGAACTCATCTCAAATCCAATTTTTAATTCTTTAATAAGAGTTTTAGAATTGAAAGTTGAGAGAGAGAGAGAGAGCGCATGAATGAGCACATGGTTTGCATTCATTCTGGTCAGGCATACAAATGCAACAAACCAAATACACATGCACCCATGTGCGTTATTTAAGCCCTCCCTCACTTTTCAGACCCACCTTCTATTTCTTTTATTTATTTATTCAAATTTATTTCAAACCACAGTCGAAGAAGTAGAAAAGAAACAGTTGGTTATTAATTTGGACAATAAATAATGGGATTTTGATTAGATAAGTACATGGTTAGGGACAAAATGAAGAATCTTACTTTTCACCTGTCAGCATCCGCCACTAAGCTTAGGTAATGGTGGAGGGTTGTCAAAATGGAGGAGACTCAAAAGTATAAAAGTGTAAACAGTCCTGTAAT
>NBIL01134504.1:0-10883 GCA_002752925.1 Viola pubescens var. scabriuscula | reverse complement strand
AAAATATTAATATACAGAATACGAATGATTATAAGGTAATATAAGGGTTCACGAAGTCCCTTCAAGCCAACCAGAATAACAAACCAATAAAGAAAATTAATAGCTATTATTATTATAATAATATTTGGATAACTTATATGAAATAAGCAGGGAGTATGCATGCACAGCGGAGGATAGATTTAAGGGTTGATTTTTATGGGCACTTTGGATAATTTAGATGCTTAATCCTGATTTTTAAATTTATATAATCCTATCAGTGTTCCGTTCTGAGTAAAGCTTATTCCCTAAATTTTTAGAATTCTCTCAGCCTCTTTTATCTTAACCTTTTCCTCACTCTGGTACTTCAGCCTTAGATTATTTAGACCTTTCGAGAAAGAAAAAAAAAAGTGGATCTACCCGTCGGATTTCTCAATAAGATTATAAAAATTCAAGTAAATAAGATATTCATCTATAATYAGCCTTTTCCCCAAAAGAAAAAAAATTAAAACATTATGAAATTAATGTTAATATATCAATGTATATCTAGTACAACTTATTTAGTTTAAAACTTAATGAGTAATTAATAAACAAAATTTATAAAACTAATTCAAACTATAATAATATATATATATGATATCGATCTAATGTGTATATGTAGAACAACCTATTTAGTTTGAAATTTAATGAGTAATTAAGGACTATTAGTTATATAATATAAGTAATTTTCTCATTATTGTAAGTATATTGTTAATTTCAAAATTAGTAAACCAGGGTACTTAATTTTCACCATTACTATCTCTTAATTTTATAATTTATTCAACATTTTTATGTACATTATACATATATAATATACATTTTAAAATACAACAAATAATAAAATGATGCATATATGCACAAAAAATGGAAATGAAGTTTCCGACGGAATAAGCGGTCGAAAATACCTCAATAGCGACGGTTGTAGCCGTCGCAAATGATGAAGTACATTTTTCGACGGAAAGTTCGTCGAAATGTGAAATAACTTTAGACGGAAAAGGCCATCGAAAGCGTTCTCCTTTCTTCGACAGCATTTCGGTCGCAAACGACAAAGTGTTTCGATGGAAAGGACTGTCGAAATTGATGAGGTTAATCGAGGGAATCATGCCTCGAAATATTTCCTTTATCATCGACAACCTTTCCGTCGCAAATGGAATACAACTTCGACGACCGTAGCGGTCAAAAGAGTTTCGACGGACATGTCCCTCAAAAAAAAATTGTGCATTATTATGACGCCAACAATTCTACGTTAGCACCAAAATATTTCGACGGAAGGAACCATCAAAACCAAAAAGGTTCATCAAGGGACTTGCGCCTCAAAATATTTCCTCTATTATCGATGGCCTTTGTATCAAAAATTGAATACAATTTCGACGAGTATAGCGGTCGAAACATTTTTGACTGATTAGTCTCTCGAAAATATTTCGCTCATTATTGTGGCCCCAAAAATTCTACGTTAGCACCCAAATATTTCGACGGTCGTCCCGTCGAAACACAGTAGCGCATCACACGTGCTCCTCCTTTTGTGCCTGGGCGCGCTTCATTCTCTTCTCAAGATTTCAACCTCGCCCGTCTCGAGCGCGCATGTGGTCCTTTGTCATCTTGTTGCATAACAAGTTTGATTCATCTTTTTTTTTTTACTTAACATCTTCTCTTGGTTTTTTTTTCTTAATATATTTTTTCGAACTCCATCAAAAAAAGTAATTATTAATTAATTTTTTTATATGTTCATATAAATAATTAAATATAACTTAACAAAATATATTTTAAAATATTTTTAATTGTTTGACTATAGTATTTTTAGATAACTATATTTGTAAAGAGAGTAGGCAGAATATTTTATTGTGACATTTATCTAATAAATAGGAAATGTTTTATAATTAAAACTCTAATTAATATGATTAAGCATTTATTTTTTTCAAAATATAAATAAATTATATTTTATCATCAAATTCCAAGCTTCACATATGATTAAATATCAATTCATTTAAAAGCTTATCTTCGTTTAATATATGAAATTTTATCCTTCTTTAATCATTAAGCCTAAAAGAATATCCTTAAATTGATAATTTAATAGACAATTTAAGGATATTCTTTAGTTTGAAACTTAATGAGTAATTAATAAATAAAATCTATAAAACTAATTCATACTATATATATATATATATGATATCAATCTAATGTGTATATGCAGTACAACCTATTTAATTAGTTTAAAAGTTAATGAGTAATTAAAGACTCATAATTATATAATATAAGTTACATTCTAAATATAACAACTATATAAAACGACACAAAGAATGAAAATTAAATTTCTGACGGAATGTGTTGTCAAAAATACTACATAGCGAAGGACATAGCCGTCGCAAATGGTTTTCGACGGAAAGGTCGTCGAAAATGGAAATCTGTTTCGAAAGACAAAGTTGTCGAAAATAATTTTCCTTGGTCAACGGTCATTCGGTCACAAAAGAAGACAAATTTTCAACGGAGGTTCATCGATGGCCTTTCTCCTCGAAATTATTCTTCTATCGACTACCTTTCGGTCGAAAACTTATCACATTTGTGACGAGTATAGCGGTAGAAATATTTTCAATGGTCTTTTCCCTCGAAAATATTTTGCGCTAATATGAGGCGCCAATAATTTTGCGTTAGCGCCCAAATATTTCAACGGACTTTTCCCTTGAAAATATTTCGCGCTAATTTGGGGCGCCAATAATTTTGCGTTAGTGCCCAATATTTCTACGGAGGGGCCGTCGAAACACGTTATCGACGGAGATGGTCGTCGATATGGATGTTATTTCTGTCGATAATACTAGAGTAGAACAAAAAAAAAATTATTTTCGATGGACAGACTGTCGAAATGCCTACAAAATATTCCAACGGAGTCTGTCCATTGAAAAAGCGTCGTTGGTGCTAGGCAGTTTTTTTTGTAGTGTTCTTATATGCAAGCAATTAATTTTATCAACTATGGTAAGAAATTATTAGATACACCGAGAAGAAATATATAAATTATTAAAAGTGTGTGCACACTAATTACGAAAATAAATTAGTAAGAAAACTCATTGTTCCATACATTGTATACCAATAACGTGTTTTATATTTATGATTTATAATACTATATATATTTTGTTTGACAGCCAATGAAAATACACATTATTGGTATTTATTGTTTTTTGGTGTATGTGTGGGAAAATGGTGTCAAATCCATAATAGCTAATAAAAAAAATGTTTTTTGGTTCGTAACACAGTACACATGTTGCACATGGACATGAACCCGTGGGATGAAGCCATATGGACCAAACATTAAAAATGTTGTAGTACTATATGTTTTGTATCCCTAAAATGCCAATTATTACTGATTAGACCATCTAATTAGACACCTAATTCCCACATTTTTTTTTAGAACAAACAATTGGGCGTCTGTTCTAGGGAACAGTTTTATTCTACTTTTCTATTATTATTATCATTATTAGATGCTAATAATAATAATAAAAGGTTAATAAACTGGCCCATGAAATCTGCTAATTCCACTTTGAATTTCCGGCTTAATTTGGGCCCATAAAATCTCTTAATCCCATCTTTCATTGCATCATATGACATTGAGGACAATTGGCACACATTGGCATGTGCATGCTGCCTCACATGTACCCTCTTCACTGCAGGCTGCTTGTTGCTTGTTAGCATGCAACTCGCACTCGCACCCACCCACCATTCGGTAATTTTAAGTATTTTTTGGGTCGCAATTCAAAATACTCAAAATTACCGAATAGTGATATGATTATACTTTTTCTCACATAAAAAGTAGAAATTATAATTACTACCATGCTAAACATGACACTTATATGATCCTATTAATAATCGATAGACCACTAACGTCAGTAGAATGCAATACATGAGTGATAGTCCTGGGAACACATTAACTAAAAATATTAAGATATGAAGTTGATTGTTCTCCTTCTGTATTTCATTTTTCGAGGTCGAACGTAATTTTAATTTAAAAACAGTTTGTATTCCTTTTATCTTATGTCTTATATAAAGTCGGATATAAGTCATTTTGCTTACTTCTTATGATATTTTTTAATATATTTCTAATTAGCAAAAAAAATTAAGATCGAATCTTTTTTCTAAATATTAAATTAAATGATATTTTTTAAATTTTAACAAAAGAAGAAAAGAAGTTGTAGTGTACGAGCGCATTGGAATAAAAATCAATCTAAAATTGTAGCAATAATTTTAATTTTAATTTTCTTTGGAATGTATAAAACTAAAAAAAAATCATTTAATTTGTAACACGGAGTATTTTCTAAAATTAACGAAATTATTGAAAATAAATTATTATTTTGAGGTGTATTTATCTACGTATGTATGCAGATGTATATATAATTTATCCAATAATTTTGACAGGCCCACCGAAATAGCTCCTTCAGTGCAAGACCCCATTTCCATACGTACTATACTAGTAACACACTAACAGTCTAACACTCGAGTAAAAAATCCTCTTTTTAGTATAGTATAAATGTACTGCGAAAAGCTTACGTTTAGATTATTTCCTAGTATGTTGTACTTATAATTAGAGTATGTTTCTAGGGTTTTTGAGCGCATATCGTTTAATAATATAATCAATTTAAACATTTACGGAAAAAAAAGCATAAAAATTAAATTTAAATTAAGAAAAATAATGGAAATTATATAAAAGAAGGCAGATGATTTTAAGATTATTGTATAACATTGTTTTAGAAGAAAAAAGTCCACAAAGTTTCGAACTTTTTTTAGAAAAAAATCAGAAAAATTGAAAGAAAAATAAAACTAGACAAAAATATTGATGTGTGATCATCTTCTTCTTTTGTATGTAATAGATATTGCAGTTTGATCTATGGTTTATAGAGGTCTTAATTAGAGTTTTTTATATTATTGGAAACTGCAAACTGATGAATGAAGTACTTTATAGTATTTTATGTTTTCCATTGTTATTAATGGAAAAGAAGACAAAATAAAAGAAAAATACGACTGTGCTAACCTGGCAAAAATAACAAGAACTAGAAGTCTAGAACTGTGATTAGACTTTAGAGAGTAGTAGTGATGTTTCCGAGTTTTGGTGGATAAGATGAGGGTGCTACTGCTGCGATGATGCCATCATTGAATTGACGAAAGAACATGGAAATGGCAAGGAGGTTCAGAAATTGGTGGAGTCATTCAAAAACAGTGGCATTAATCTGGACAATTTGCATCCTCTTGTCCTTCTCTTCACTACAAATGGCTCTCAAATATTCACCTTCTCCTCCCTCTTCAGGTATTCTTCTCCCTTTTTCCATGCTTTCCCGCATCTTCATTCACCTCTCTTGTTTTATTTCTTTAGATGGGTGCGAGTTGTTTTCTTTTCTGGAGTAGGGTGGGAGTTGATCTGTTTATTATATATTTATTTATGATAAATGGATGAACTTTATGATTCATGAGCTGATTTAAATGGAAAGTGATGAGTAGATTTATGTTAATGGAAGAACCCAGTTGCTAAGTCCAGGTTTAATCAGATGCTAATGGCGAGTTTTTAGTTGTTTGGGTGTTAGTTTCTGTTTCTGGAATTTTGGCTTTACCAGGTCAGTGGTGAATTTTCAGTGTAAGAATTAAGAAATACATAACTTTAAGTTACAACCTATTTTGGTTTCTTATTTTCGCTCTGGTTTGATTGATTATAAATGAATTAAGGTTATGGGAGGTTAGTAAGCATGTGCTAGAACGATAGAGGGGATATTGAGTTTAGGGGACTTTTGGTACAGATTCACTTCTTTCAACTAGAGAGCTGAGGTCAAGATTGTACGATAGAATGGGGAGGGATTTGGATGAGCATGGAGCAGCTTTCGTTAAACAAGGGAAAACATCTCAGTCATTGTCACTTTCAGACATCTTCACTTTGAAGGATGGATCTGTAACACCTGTTCTTAAGGTAAATGCATTGATGGATTAATTAAGCCTTAACTGATTACAAAATACTGTTTCTCGTCTCTGTTTTGTCTTGAAAAATAACAAGGCATTTCTTTTCTTTTGTAGGCAGCAAATCCTCCTGTGCGGGCTAATGTGTTGTATCTAAACCCTGAATACTCGATACCCATCTCGTGAGTATTTAGTTTCAGTACCTGTCCGTTTATGGTTATGATTTTTCCCTTGCAGACATGATAAACCCAAATCCTCTCAAACATCATAGAACAGTTTTGGTTAGATAATCTCTGAAACTTAGTACCATTGGTAAGACATCAAACAACTGCAACGTAATAGGTTTATGATGATCCAGCATTTTCTGTATACTACGACAATCCTTCATTATTTCCCATGTGCCTCTGGTATTGTTTCCTATAGTTTCACTTCCTATGCTTTGATACTTGAAAATATATCTTTATGCTTGGCTTGGCACAGGGAGGCTGTAAAGAATATATTTGGTCCGTACTTTGGAAAAGGTGAGCAGTAGTCTTACCAACTATAAACGTAGCGTCATAATCGCACTGGGATTTCATTTTAACATACAATTACAGTCACTTACATTGGTATATCGTTTCTTCACATATTAAAAAAAAAATCAAGTTTGTATATCATTTTATCTCTATGACATGCTTACATGTACTTCTGTTAGCAATTTGGTTTCAGAACTCCAGTGTATACCATTTTAGCATGTTTCATGCCTCACATCATATTTCACCTGTTCCTGCCACTGAAGAAGAGGTAAATTTGCTGCAGAGGCATTTAATGAGTCTGTTTTCATGGTTCCGGCATGCTAACACGAGTCTCTTACCCTGTTTTTTCTTTTATTATTATTTTTCCAGATTGAAGCTGAGGCAGGTGCTGTTAGAGCAGTTACCAAGAGTCTCTGCCCCTTAAAGGTCATCTTAGATCGAGTGGTTTTGACTTCAACTGGTGTGCTCCTGGGATGCTGGCAGGTAAGTTTCCAGGTCTTCCTTTACACACCGATTACTGTGATGCTTGTCCATTTATTGATGTCAAGTATGATCCTTTGTCATGGATGTAACACACGTCTTGGTCTATTGTAGCTGTCTTGCCTAGTTTTCCTGATTTGAAAGAACTGGGTTTCAAGTAAAAAAAATTACTGGGCCTGAGAATGTATGACTGAAACTTCAATTTGGCATTCTTAGCTCTTTCATGTTGCTTTGTCATCCAGGTTAAACTTCAAAATTGTGGACTTGATATTTCTTTCTTCCTCGTGTTAGTTTTTCTTTTTCCACTGTTGATTTCTTGTCTCCATATTTATTGCTGTTGTGTTAGTTTGTTTTATATAATTTTTTAGATCAGTATGATATATGAAAAGTATTCCACAGGAAATGAATGGGATGTTGAGACTCTCCATAGTAAACTTACTGCACCAATTTTCTGTAATGCTTCACTTATTCTTGACAGGTGACCTCTGGATCAGATCCTATAACAATCCGTGATAAATTGAGATCTGCACTTCCACGTTCCCCAGAAAAGCAACTTGTAAGAATCATGTGAATATCTCATTCTCCATTGGATTAGAGTGTGTAGTTTGAGTCGCAGTTTTTGGACTCATCGAGTGAAGAATATAGAAGGTGCTAAGTTTGCCATGGAGGCAGAAAGGCCAATGTGGCCACGTGGGTCATGGGAAAGGACCCTGGTCTAGTAGGTGCCTTTATACCTCAAGCCACGTCCCATAAAAGTTGTTTCATTCACTTTGCCTTGAAAGTAATGTTCTCTTTTCAGATGATTGCATATCCTGTTTAGGAATATATACATGCTGTGTGGTGGAGCATTCCTTTATTTGCTTGGCCTTCATCGATGCCTTATTATGTACTCTTGCTTACATCATCTATGTGGATGATTTATATTTCGGTCAATAATGGAACTTGTTATGAGTTGCTACTGTAATTACTATTGCTGATGGCACTTGCTAATTTTTGTGTTGCAGTATGATGTTGCTATTCTTCATACGTCACTTGCAAGGCTTCTTGGTCCGCCAAATACTTCATCCATGGTTATATACGCATCTCATGAGTCTTTCTGTTTATTGCTTGCCATCACTTATGATGCAATTTTCGTAGTTTTATAATAATTAACTCAAACATTTTAACATGATATTTTATTCACACTAGTCTTTGAGAAACTTATAAAATTCTAGGTTATCATGCCATGCAGGATGAATGGGTTTTTTATTTCCATACAAGCAAAATATTTTCCTCCGAACTCTTTTTTCCTGTTTTCTAAAGAAGGAAGCATCTTTTAGTATTCAAACTGCAAGTAAAAGTTTGCAAACCTTAAGCATATAACATAAAGAAGGGGTTATGCACCAAATTGTGCAAACACTCTCCTCACTTTTCACTTTTAAAGAACTACAAAAGTTTTCTAGAGTATTATTTCTTTGCCATTGCTGTTGTTACATTTCTGTATTATGGTTTGTAGCTTCAATACCTACACCTTCTGCCTCTTCTATGCTCTTGATACACCAACACTCAGCATTATATGCTATTTCCTTCTGTGTATTTCTTTGGTTCTTTTTCTGGGCGGTGACTCTTTGGTTTCATGGATTTCAGTTCAATGTGAATCAAATCAGAATAGATAAAGATTGCTGGTTTAATTAGTTTACCAACTATATATGATATATGTTCATGACTTACTCTCCTTGTTTTGTACTGTATTTCATAACTTATCAGCATTGTCTTATATTAGGTTAGATGGTGCTTTGTACCTGTTGTTATCATACACTTATTGACTTGCTCCATCGGTTCTTGTCTGCAGGAGCCTACGAATCAACACCAATTTTTCCACGACCTGGTTACCCGCGTAAACGATAAAATCCGTGGATTTAAGGTATGTCCTTGTATCTGAGATGTCTTTTTCTTCGTGAATCCAAGATCAATATCTTCTTTATTTGCGCAAAAATGATCATTTGGTTTGGTAATATTCTCCAGGCAGTCGTTTCTGAACTGTGGTACGTTGAGGAATATGATCTGTTGGCTCTTGCATTGGATGGAAGAACGAAGGTCCGCCGGTTCCAACTCGGTTGCAAACATACCTAAGGTTTTCCTCACAACCAATACAATTTAGATTCACGAAATAAAGATGGAGGTCTCCCCTATACAGTGGTGTTACCTTTTTCAATCTCCAGATGCTGCCTTGTAATAAGGTATATGTAATTACTCTTATTTTATAAAAGTTTTAGAATTCTCACGGTTGCTTAATTATGCATTTCACTTCAGGTATAATTTTTGACCATTAAATTTGCGGTAGAAAAAGGCGCAGAACATACCCCTAAAATTTACGTACTTGCATTGATTGACAGAAAAAATCTTGGTGACATGAAACTTACTACGTTATGTGATGGGATGTGACGGGGAAAAAAAATTTGGAAAAAGGGAGAGGAGAGGAAGACGCGTTTGAGAGTGGAGCGTGGTGAGCACACGCCGGTTCATGGTGGTGGGGTTAGGTTAGCCTTCCTTTTGCTTGTCACGCACTATCCAGTCCACAATACACATTTACCGTTTCGTGGCTGCCACAGTCTCCCTAATTTGTTTACCACTTGGCTGTTTATAGACCCGCTTAGCTCGTTTAACCCACTCAATTCAATTCGACTTGTAAAAAACTGACCTTGCATCTGTTTAGTATGTAAAAAAATGACCCTTAAAATAAGATATTATAGGGTTCGTGTATTTTATATTCAAATAAAACCTACTACTCGCATTATCTAAATATGACAGTTTGTCATTCATATTAGGTGTGAGCATATTTTTCCGATCCGATTTGGATCAGTTTTGAAAATTGTCATTTAGTTAGATAAATTCGGATACAAATAGAGGGTCGTAAAAAAAAATATGGTTCTCTGGATATTCGAATTATCCGAATTATACATACCAAGTACCAAACCTCTCTCTTCTCCAACCAACAAAAACCTCTCATTTCACCCAAAAAAAAACAAAAACAAAAAAATCATACCCAATTCAATTCAATTCAGACCAGCTGGCCCCTCTTCTCTTTCACAAAAAAATCTAACCCATAGATCTATAACAAACTGCTAAAATATGAGCTAAATTTAAGACATTTGAGAGAGATGGGAAGAAAAAACCTAGATCTAAGAGAAATGGAAAATAAAGCTACCGGACATCCTTATGGTATCTGTCGTTGACGGCGACGGTGATGGAAGAGACAGCGACAATGATTTGGCAGAAAAGATGGAGCAGATGAAGGAAAATAGTCATTTTTAGAATTATTTTTCTTTATTTCTTTTTGTTGTTGTAGGGCCATGGTAGGATCTGATCCATATCCGATCCAAATTCGACTTATCATATTAAGATCGGACGATCTCGGATTTAGAGATTGTTTGGTCGGATCGGATAAGTGATGATCACTATCCTATCCGAAACGGACAAATTTTATCTGATATTCACCTCTAATTGATATATCACTGATTTCACGAGAAAAACTTAGAGCATTTTAAACTTCCCAAGTTTCAGGGAGACGGAATATTCTTCATGTTCTTCTACCTAATTGAAGTTAACTCAGAGCAAATCATGTCCAACTCCAAACTTCCAATTCAAAGTTATTCGCGTAAGAGAAAAACATTAAGACTATGATTGGTTGGAAGGAAGGAAAATGGGAGGGAAAAAAATAGGTGGAAAAAGGAGGGCGAGAAAAAAGAGTAGAAAATGATTTTTTTTCTCTAGTGTTTGGTTGAGTGGAAAATGGAAGTAAAATAGTTTTCCATTGTTTGTTTTGGTGGAAAAGGAGAGGAAAGAAAATGTCAATTTTACCCATAATTTATTATAAGTGATTTTTTTGATTTATTTTAAAATTTTAGATATGATTAAAATAAAAATATAATATATCAATAATTATTTAAAAAATAATAATATTTGTGC
>NBIL01134476.1:0-10661 GCA_002752925.1 Viola pubescens var. scabriuscula | reverse complement strand
GAGAAAAAATTAGGGGCAAAATTATCTCAAATAGTGACTGTTCCGGCCGCTTTAAGCCACGTGCCGAAACAGTAAAAACAACTCCTAAAACGACGTTTATTTAACCCCGGAGGGAGTAGCTACAAGCCTATGCAAGTATTTTTATTAAATAGCTACTCCCTCTGGACTCCAATAACTGTCATTTTTCTACGAATTCTTACTGTTCATAATACTTATTATTTTATCTTTTCCGAAGCATATATTTTGTGCAAATGATAAAAAGAAAATTATGCATCAACCCAATTTGATGATGGTGTGGTAATTTGAGTGGAAATTATGAGTAAAAATGAAACAATGTGGAATAAAATAAGATCAAAGATCATTGTTTTACGAATTTTTACTATTTTAAAACGTTATTTATTGGAGTCCGGAGGGAGTATAAAGGTGCGAGTAATTTTATTAAATAGCTACCGGATATGCAAATGAGATTCTCCACCCCTAGTTAAGAATCACTAAATACAATAAAATTATAAATCTTACTATCTCGAGTTATTTTTTTCCCCTGATAATCAAACGCTACCAATAAGTGATCTAGACATTGAGTACAGATGTGGGGTTGCTATTATAGCTTTTTCCTTTTAATTTTTATTAATGTATTATCAACAATTCTATGGAGCATTTTAATTTTTCTCTATATGTATTATAATACTCTTAATCATATTTGTCTTTATACTCTAATTTATTAATGATCACATAAATATTTTAATATTAATGATATAAATAATAATAATAATTGTGATATCGGTGATATTTGTAACAAGGTTATAGCGGTGTAAGAACAATGACATACTATTATTATAATAATGCACATAAGACCAATCATGAAATCCTGGAAGCCCATGAGCCTTCTATCATGAGCCCACGTAGTTCCCCAAGAACAAGCCCGAAATTATTGGAAATTTAAATTCATATCCGGCAACTAACCTGGCATACGAGGGATGTTAAGTATTATTAAAATAAAAATAGAAAAAATTAATATGTCAAGAATATAAATAGAGGAAAGAATCAACTGATGTGGCATACGAAGGATGTCAAGTGTCACTAAAGTAAAAATAGAAAGATTTAATGTGTCAAGAATGTAAATAGAGGAAGGGACCAACCGACGTGGCATACGAGGGATGTCAAGTGTCACTAAAGTAAAAATAAAAAGATTTAATGTGTCAAAAATGTAAAAAAAGGAAAGGACCGGTGTATCATTTTCGGTCAAATAAAGGACACAGGATGTAATTTCACCTAAATCCAACTATTGCATTAAGGTAATAAATTTTTCACAAACATTTTTGTTTTGGAAATAGGCCGAATAACATCGCCCAGCCAACTTTATAGGCCCAGCCCAATTTATGTCTGGCTCATCTCGTCCAAGCCGTGTTTGCGTCTCTGCATCGTCAGTTCATCACTCTCATCTCCGCTGCTCTATTCACAACTCTTTGAATTGTTCCCATCGTCAATTACACAAAACCCTAAAAATTAACCCAATTTCACTCACTCACTCACTCACTCGCTTTCAAACTCAGACCGGAGGAGCTTCCTGTTTTGAATGATAAACAGCGTTCTGCTTCTGGAATTTCGCACGCACAATGGGAGCCAGTCGAAAGCTTCAAGGCGAAATCGATCGCGTCCTGAAGAAAGTGCAAGAAGGAGTTGACGTTTTCGATAGCATCTGGAATAAGGTTAAAATGTTTACCACGCGGTGACTTGTATCTGAATACACGCTGCCCGGAAATGATCATGATTTTGAGAGACACTACATGATTCCATTCGTGGCTATGGTGGTAATTGTTGTTGTTGATGTTTAGGTTTATGATACGGACAATGCGAATCAGAAGGAGAAGTTTGAGGCGGACTTGAAGAAGGAGATTAAGAAGTTGCAGAGATATAGGGACCAAATCAAGACGTGGATTCAATCTAGTGAAATTAAGGATAAGAAGGTTGGTTTGTCTGTCCCATTTTCTTTTGATTTTGCAATCATCTACACGGTATTTGAGACACATGGAGGTCTGTTAATGTTACATGTTTGAGGCTTAGATACCAGTCTTGTTAAAAGCAAAATACTGTTTCTCATTGCTAGGCAGTTAACCTTTATAAAGAAAGATTATAGGGAAGCCTGACTTAATCAACTCCTTTAAAGTACAGTTCTTTATAGCTTCATACTAGAGTGGAGAGCTTGAATCGTTCTTAGGACTATTGAGAGGTACAACTCATACCTCTTGTGTTTTTTTATCACGGTGGCCAAAAACTTGTAGCAATGATTTAGATGAAAAATATTTTGTTTTGTTGTTAGCTGGTGCGTATCCCTCTAATAGTATGCTTCTATTTCAATGGGTCCTGCTATTATGATGGTTCTTATTCTTTATAGGCCCTGGTTTCTTTACTTTTGTATTAATTTGAATACTGTGATGAGGCCTGCCACTGGTGATCCAATAAAGGAAAAAACTGAAGTGATATGCCATGATGGCCTGGTGTTTCTTGCCCATGATGCACGTTTGGCTCCAGTACTGAGGTTGACAGCTTCTGTTTTCTCCCTTGTGATTTGTGTTCATGTAGGTGAGTGCCTCTTATGAACAAGCCCTGGTAGATGCCCGTAAGCTTATTGAGCGTGAGATGGAAAGATTTAAGATCTGTGAGAAGGAAACCAAGACGAAAGCATTCTCTAAAGAAGGGCTTGGACAACAACCCAAAACTGTAAGCATTACTAATTTATATTGCACTCTTTCAATGCTTGGTGATGAATTTGGATGGTGTTTTCATGCTTGATGAATTTTAGGAGAGACCTCTTTCCCAAAGTGACATCTTTGGTGTCTTTATTGCTGATCTGTTTTCATTTTTTTTTTTGGACTCTCTTTGTTATGTTCTGTCCTATGTTTCGTGTGGGAAGAAGAAATGGTAAGGTTAAACTTGTTGACCTAGAAGTGAGGGCATCGTAATTCTTCCTCTTATAGTTAACATTTTTTATGAATTTAGATTTGTGATTACTATTCTTGGATTTGAACCTGTTTCATTGGTATTAGAATTCATTATTTAATCATACATCTCTGGTCTGGATGCTATATGGTGGGTGGATTTGAGTTGATCTTTTAGCTGCCATTCACTTTATCCTTTGTTCTTACATAGTTGTATACCTTGTATCTTTTTTAACACACATAGACACACAGTCGTCCTGATTTAGTTATGCGGCATCAATGATTACTTGTAGAATTTTATATTCCAAAATATCTGTTCATGTATAGAATGTAAAACATATAAATGTTCTTTTTCGATTTCAATCAAATTGCTCCTTTTCAATGGTAATCTTTTTCCTGTGATAAATTTGCTTATTATGTCAACGTTATTTTGATAGGATCCAAGGGAGAAGGCTAAATCAGAGACGAGGGATTGGATAAATAATGTGGTATGTAACTTAGATGTTTGAATATCTTGGCATGTGAAATATATATATTATCTCTGACCTAGGCTATAGAACTTTTGTTGGTTTAGTATTTACCCGATTTTGATAGTAAAAGAGTAACTTCTGTAGAAAAGATGTTGAATCAAGTTTGGTTTTCATGTTACTTTACTTATGTTCCTCAGAGTTGCATGCGTTGGAATAGTATTTCATTTATGCAAACGGTAGTCCTCTCTGCTGGTGTTACTTGATGTGTAGTTTTTCTGCTACTGTATGTGATGCGTGCAAGTAGTTTGTTTTGCTTACTGACTATTGTTGAACGTTGTGTAATTTAGCAAAACTAGATGGAATCTTTGAAGTTTGATTAAACATGGTGTTGTCAAGTTGCTTCCTGCATGAAAATCTTAATGTCAAAGCATTAACTACTGCGTGAATTTGATGCTGGCCCAGTTCTTAGAAAAAGACTTTGGTCAGATCTTTATCCTAAATGCGCTAGAAGGCTAGAAGAGTAGAGTTCTGTCTGCAATCATTTATCGCAGAACACACTAACGCAAATTTGAAGTTGTGAGATTAAACATCTAATAGACTTTGAAAATGTTTCTATGATCTTTTGAATTTGTTTACATTTTCTTTTTTGATAGTTTTTTGCATTTATGATTATTTGATAAGCTTCTGGATATGATATTTTTGTTTTTTTTATAACTGTAATTTTCATCTTTGTATTGGAAGACTATTTGATTATAGGTGTTTGTCAAAGACACTGTTTTAATGTATTCAGGTGTATGTTGATGCTTTGGCATCATACTGATGGAATTGCATACTAAGAAAACAGTTTTTTGTTTTCAAATAGTAACTGTCATATCTTTTATCCTTGAACAGGTTGGGGAGTTGGAATCACAGGTTGATAGCTTTGAGGCTGAGGCTGAGGGGCTCTCTGTTAAGAAGGGCAAGACAAGGCCACCCAGACTGGTAGGTTGTGTAAAGCAAACATGTACCTTTTCAATTAGCTCATTCTTTCAGTTGTCATTTTTGTTTTTCTCCTTTGGTTATCAGACGCATTTAGAGACGTCTATCACTCGGCATAAACTTCACATAAAGAAGTTAGAGTTGATCTTGAGGCTGCTGGATAACGATGAGCTGAGTCCTGAGCAAGTCAATGATGTTAAAGATTTCTTGGACGACTTTGTAGAGCGCAATCAGGTCCATGTTTTCCAGTATCTTTTATCCATTAAAATGAAGGAATTTTTATCCGTATTAGAGAGACATCATTTTGGTTTAGCGTGCTGTGTTAGTAGGTTATTTTTGTTGCACGCATACTTTTTCTCTTCAGCTACATAATAAAGATGAGAGATTGCATTCGCTTCCTTGCTATTTGCTTGAATGTGATATTTATTGCTCTTTTTCTAGGAGGATTTTGAGGAATTTAGTGATGTTGATGAGCTTTACAGCTCACTACCATTAGACAAGGTGGAGTCCCTTGAAGACCTCGTTACAATTGCTCCTCCGGCCCTTGTCAAGGCAAGTCTTTATGCCCTACATGCTGTGCTTCTAACTCTCCATTTTTTCTTTCCCCCTCTACGTTAGTGTCGTAAAAGTACTTGTGTTATAAAATGCTTTTGCAGGTTTGTATAGAATTCTTTTGCACTGGTTCAAATTTCAATTTCTTTTGCAGGGCGCACCAGTTCACAGTTTAAAAACTTCTGTGGCAGGACCAACATCTCAAGTTCCTGTATGTCTTTTATGCTGAATTGATGCTAGTATTCTGAGTAGTATTTTAATCTAAGATAAATTTGTAAGTTTGTGCTTCAAGGTCTGAATCATTTGTACACTGTTGATTGAGTCAAAGACATCCTCTGAGGCATTCTCATTTTACAGTTGGCTATGATTGAGTTATCAAGGTCTTTACACTATAGCTTTCTGTTTGAGTCATACACCTCTAACACGGTGCTTTTACCATTTTGCATATGGAGACTTATTATTTGGAAATTTTATTTCTAGTTGACAATTTTAATTGTTATTATTCATTTGTTCCACAGTGGCTTATGTTACTAGTATTTGATTTTTATGTGCATAGTTGTTATGCCGAATAGTTCTACTTTAACTCTTGAGGATGTTAAAGGCACTCCTTGCTCCTTTTAGATGTTTCATGCCCTACTTTGGCTGATTTGTTTGTTTCAGTGGGTTTTGTCGTAAGAAGTTCCTGTAGAATCTTTAGAATTTTCTCACGATTGATTGAGTTACGAAGTTCAGTTTTCCCTTCCTGTTACTATGCCTAAGTTTTCATCTGTACTTGCTCAGCAAGAAGTTTACTTTCAATTTCTTCAACTTTTGCTTCCTCTTTTTTCTTCATTCTCAAGCTTTGTCTCATGGCATTGTTGCTATGAATTGGTTATAATGATGGGTTTTTTTCCCCTCCCAGGCCACTGCTACTTCAACTCAGCAACAGGGTACGTCTGTTCAGGAGCCAGCTGATGATACAGCCTCACAGGATAGCAATTCTGATATTGTTGCTAAAACTCCTCCTGCAAAAAGTAGTGTGGCTGGTTCTTCTGCTGTACCAACAACACCAACAGGGAATCCTGCAACTCCTATTTCTGTGAATATTCCACCTCATACATTGTCTGGTGCATCAGCCGCTTCTCCTATTCTTCCTGGTTCAGCTTCCATTAGAAGTGCTCTGGAGAATGCAGCTACTGTTAATCCTTCATCTCCTGTGACACTGGCTAGTTCTGCTAAGGAGGAAGAAATTGCAGGCTTACCTGTCCGTAGATCATCTCCGTCTCTTGCTGATGCTGCACTAGCAAGGGGGATTGGTAGAGGTGGCCTTGCTAGCCAACCCTCTCCTAATGCGCCCCTTACTCCTGGTGCAGTTCCTAGCAATGGAGCCCTCGGTACAGCCCCGTCGGCCTCTGATGTGACAAAGAGAAATATTTTGGGATCTGATGATAGACTTGGAAGCAGTGGGATGGTTTCCCCACTGAGTAACAGGATGATTTTGCCTCAGGCTGGCAAGGCTAATGATGGACCTAGCGCAGTTGATTCCAGTAATGTTACTGAAGCTGCTGGAATAGGTGGCAGAGTTTTTAACCCGTCTTTGGTTTCTGGCATACAGTGGAGACCTGGAAGCACATTTCAAAATCAGAATGAACAGGTATGTCATTTGTTTCTTATGTGCTAGTTTACTTACCATTTTGAGTAACTTTAGTACACAGATGTTACACACCACGGACTTTGGCCTTGTTGCTGTGTGCAATTACTGGACAAGGTGGTAAATGTTTTTCAAAACCTAAGTTTTGAGATCCCAAACTCAGTCCATCACTGGTAGGTAGGGTTTGTTTAGTTGGTAAGGTTCAAATACATTGCTTGTAAGACCTAGGTTTGAATCGAACCGTCAACAGTCCTTCTTGATAGGTGATCTATAAGCCTATTGGAGTTCTCATTGAGGCAGTTGCAATTCCCTGATCCCATGCCGGGGCAGTCTCTCCCCAGCTAAACTTTTTGTAACAAAAATAAACAGCCCATCTTGGATGTGGGTGCATAAATTGAGTGTGGTTCATCACATTTATGAACTTTTGTATCCACTGAAGCTCATATTTTCTGCACAATTGCACATTCTGTAACATTGGTTTGTGATATAAACGTCTGTCAGCTAAAAGATTGTATTGGTTTATTAGATCTTCATATAATTAAAGGATTAATTCCACCAAGAGATGCTTGGTAATGTCTCCTACAGCATATTGCATGATGGACTACAATAGCAAAATGTGATGTTTAAATTTCTATATTTTCCTTTCTAATGAATGGATCCAGCTAATGCATGATTGTACATATTCTCTATGCATCGAATAACTAATTTACAGTATGGATTCCAATTTCTTCAAAAAATGGACGCAGAAATGAAGGAGATATGTGCATGTCAACATTATCGTATAATGGAAAAGACTTAGCTGTCAGCTCACTTCTTTTGGGCTGTCCATCTGTGTTATTATTGCTAATGGAAAAAGGCTCTGTGTGGTTGTTCCTACAGTGGATTAAAATGCGTGTTTTAAATAGAAATGTTAATATTTGTGCCATACTTTTTGAAGTAACTATTTTCATTTCAGGGGCCCTTTCGTGCTAGAACTGAAATTGCACCGGATCAGAGGGAGAAATTTTTGCAACGGCTTCAGCAAGTCCAGCAACAAGGTCATAGTAACCTTCTTGGTATGCCTTCTCTTGGTGGTGGGAATCATAAGCAGTTTTCTGCCCAGCAAAACCCACTTCTGCAGCAGGTGCTTTTGGTTCTTCAAGATTTTTAATTCATCACATCTCTTTTGTTCTGTGAATGATCCAACTTATGGTTATGGGAGAGGATCTTGTCGGTGCTAGTTCACTACTTTATGGGTAGTATTTGAATCCTATCTCAAATTCATAAGACATAACTGTCTGCTGCTAATTTTATGGAGTTACATACATACCTTTCTCATGCTAACAATACACAGATAACTGTCTCCAAATTTCTCATGGCGTCTGGCTATGCATGCAGTTTAATGCTCAAAGCCCATCAGTATCTACTCAAGCTAATCTTGGACTTGGAGTTCAGGTAACTGGTCTTAATAATGTTACACCTCCCAACTTACAGCCGCCAAATTCCACCCATCAAGCATCTAATCAACAAGTTTTGATGTCAAGCAGTACAAAAGATGCTGGTATCTATCATTTTAGCTATCATGTTGTAACAATATAATTATGTGGGCTTAGGTTAATTTCTGAATGCATCATACAGATACCAGCCATCCCAAAGTAGAGGAGCAGCAGCAACTGCAGAATTTACCTGATGATGCAACTCCAGAATCTGTTTCAACACCTGGGCTGGTAAAAAGTCTTCTGAATGAGGATGAATTGAAGGCTCCCTACACAACTGATGCTGCTGTAAGTAGACTAACTCTTGAAAGCATATTCTGCATTATGAGTTTTCTTTGAGCATTTTGCTTTGAAGAGTTTTTATACATTCTAACTGCAATATCCTAAGTCAACCTGTTCAGGATTTTATCTAATACTCCCTCCGTCCTAAATTAACTGTCGCTTTGACTTTGGGCACGCATATTAAGGAGGACCAATGACTCACTGTTTGAGACAATTTTACCCCTTACTTTTTCTCGAATTACATGAATTGTACGCTGGTAAGTTCGAGAAAAAGTAAGGGGCAAAATTGTCTCAAACAGTGAGTGATCGGCCTTCCTTAATATGCGTGTCCAAAGTCAAAGCGACAGTTAATTTGGGCGGAGGGAGTATTAATTTACTTTTGTTCACTTTCAAAAAGCACTCTGCTGTAGCTTTCTTGTGATTGGATCCTCAAGTACCACAAGGATCCTTTGTTCTATTTGAATTCCTACTCAGTACGTTAATTTTTATTCTGTGAGCTTTTAAACGCTTGAATCTTTTGTCAATGAGGGGAGCATGTTAGAGCATGTGTTATGGAGAATTATTCCTGGTGCTACTTTTCTGAACTGCTATCTAGATGGTACATTACATCAGATTTCACTTTGTAAATTAATCGTAGACGTTTATCTTACACCAGGTCTACCTATGATGTATCGCGTACCAATTTTTTGAATTTGCTATACATTTGACTGTCTTGTCTTTTACGAATTTCATTGTTTCTGTAAAGCAGTAACCATTTGGAAAATAACGTCAGCATTCAAGGTGGTGTGATCTAAGTTGCTTTAAATGCTCTTTTGTTGCAGGTTGGAGCATCTAACTCGTTGACAGATGCTGTACAAGTGCCAAGAGATATAGATCTCTCTCCTGGGCAACCCATACAATCCAATCAACCTCCTAGTGGCCTTGGTGTTATTGGCCGTAGAAGTGTCTCTGACCTTGGTGCCATTGGTGATAGTCTCAGTGCATCTGCTTTGAATTCAGGGGCAATGCATGATCAGTTGTTTAATTTGCAGATGCTTGAGGCTGCATATCACAGACTGCCCCAACCCAAAGATTCGGAACGTGCTAGGAGCTGTACTCCAGTATGAATACCTTTTTTTTCCTCTGTGCAGCACGTTAGAATGAGAAATGCAGTTCATGGGTAATCATTTTCACTTGTCTGTCTTTTCAGAGACATCCTGCAGCTACACCTCCTAGCTATCCTCAAGTTCAGGCACCTATAGTAAATAATCCTGCATTCTGGGAACGACTAACCCACGATAATTATGGCACTGACACCTTGTTTTTCGCATTTTACTACCAGCAGGTAATGTGGCATGTCCCACCATTAATGCAATTTCTCTTTCAGGTGTTCTATATGAGCTTCTTGTCAACCCAGTTAGTCTCCACTGTCTGCAGGATACTTATCAGCAATATTTGGCTGCAAAAGAGCTGAAGAAGCAATCATGGAGATATCACAGAAAGTACAACACCTGGTTCCAACGGCATGAGGAGCCAAAAGTTGCTACCGACGAATATGAACAGGGGACGTATGTGTACTTCGATTTCCATATTGCTAGTGATGACCGCCAAGGATGGTATGGTGATTGTAGTTTTAACCATGCATATGCTATCAAATTTGTGACTATATATGGATGCATGCGTAGGTTTTTGTTGTTGTTTTCTTTCTTCTCAAGACCAGACCTGCATGTTCCAGTATTTTCATCTGCAGCATGGTTACATATTTCCATCTGTTTTTGGTAGTTAGGATAAAATAGCTAAAAGGTGTTTGTAACTTTCAAGCTGTCTAAGTTTTGAAGTATGGTTCCAAACCAAAGCATCAATTTGTGTACAGTATTATATTGTGACTAAGAAATGAATGTTCTCATGTCTCTCCCCTTTTCCCCCTTTTATCTGTTCAGGTGCCAAAGAATCAAGACCGAGTTCACTTTTGAGTATAACTATCTTGAAGATGAGCTTATTGTCTAGAAGATGTGCAGTGCCACAGCCGTTCAGAGTCCTGACTACTGGTTTGTGCTGTTACAAAGTAATACTTGTTGATTTCTCGAAAGTTAGAATTTACTTGAATAGACTAGCATTGTTGTATAAACTTGACCTTAATCTTGTTAGGATTGTTTAGAATTCCAACATTGTACTTGGAGCTTGTGTACAATAATTGAAGCATATCAAAACAAAATCCAATACCAATTGGAATTACAAATGATTGTTCTTCTGTTTTAGCCCATCTCAAACTGTTTGGAATGTGTTGCGCAGTGAGTTGTTCAACATCTGAAACTGGTGCATCCACATGCATGAAAGATACCGTGATTTAGCCCAA
>NBIL01134409.1:0-12315 GCA_002752925.1 Viola pubescens var. scabriuscula | reverse complement strand
AATAACTTTGGAGCAGTTAAGGATAGAAAGAAATAGAAAAGAACAAAAGTAAACAAAACTACACTTAAGGACTTTCTTGTCTAGATTGAAACAGACAATCTTAGGAGTACGCGTTTTGGATCAGTTTGATTGACTCCTAGATAGAGTTCTTAGTCTTCTCAAGCTCTCTTATGTTAGAAGTTTCATTAGAATGAAAGATCAAAATACAATTTCAAATTCAAATTTAAGATTTTTTATTTTTATTTTTCTTAGAGATAATTATGGAAGAAAAATAATATTTAATCTTCCTAGGGTTTTGGAAGGAGACCTCTCTCCTCTTCTCTTGCTGGGTTTTCCTCCCCCTTCTAGTCTGGAGTCGTTTTTCTCTTGTCGTCTTCTTTCTTGAGATGCGAAATTTTAATTTTATGCAATTTAGTTTATTGTCTTCTTTCTTGAGATGCGAAATTTTAATTTTATGCAATTTAGTTTATTGTTTTCTTTAATCGTGACTTATATCTAGCCAAATCTTTTCTTTCCTAGTAGAAGCATTAAAGTACGATTCTGAGTATGTATGAGATATAATCGTTCTTAATTAATTTTTATGTCTGCATTTAATTGATCTCTATTTTAATTCCACTGTTGTTCATCTTAGTTTTAGGTTTGACCAATCTAGGATTAATCTGAACTAGCAATAGTCATTCCTTGAGGATACGACAACCCATTCTAGGGCCACTTATGGGCCTAAAGGATCGAAGTGGACAACTAGTTCTTATACGCCTAAGATAAAAATTAATTTGATTTAGACTCGATTAACATTCGAGGATCCTAGATCAAGAGTTGTCTTCCCTTAATTAACAATCAATCAATTTAGTAAATCTTTTAACCAACAAGGTGCTAGTTGATTAGGATCATCCTTTATAGCGTTTTTCCTCTTTAGGTGGTTTGAAATAGGAGGGAAGTATAAACTCTAAGCGTACCTGGATCTTATAGTAGCTCTATGAACTAAAAAGGAATACTTGTGCATCAATGGTTGAATATTTATGAATCATGACTCGTTTTAGTTTTTAGTGAGAATATTTCCACATTTTAATACACTCTCAATCTCAATTTGTGATTTAATTAATTTTTCCTTGTCTTCGTTTGCTTTTAATTTCTTAGTTTTAAATAATTCTCCCCAATTTCTTATTGGTCAATTCAAATATTTTACAAAATTATATCTATTTTTCCTATGGACGAAGTTTTTGTTGCTATTTATAATTCAATTTATAAAATAGTAGAAGTTGTAATTCATTATTTATTTTTAACGAAATTGACGTCCATGATTAGCTAAAGAAAGGTTACCGAGCAAGAACAAAATTCAAGTAATAATAAGCTCTACAATGGAAATATGTATATAAAAAAAAAATTGCTTATTAAAAAAAAAATGGAAAAAA
The DNA here is from genome assembly GCA_002752925.1 of Viola pubescens var. scabriuscula. Taxonomy (NCBI): domain Eukaryota; kingdom Viridiplantae; phylum Streptophyta; class Magnoliopsida; order Malpighiales; family Violaceae; genus Viola; species Viola pubescens. The sequence continues at coordinate 10,903 of NBIL01134409.1, read as the reverse complement.
AAAATTAAGAGGATGGCGGAACACAAGGGTGAGAAGATTTTGGGGAATTTAAAAGATTAAAATAAAGCATACATTTTAATCAAAAAAATTATGTTTTTATACTTAAAACATTAAGTTATTTTTTAACAAGTCATTTAAATTTTAAGAGAGCGTTATGCATAAATTAAAAAATCATAAAAATGATACTTTTAAGTACATATATATATCACCTAATAAATTTTATTCAAAATTTAGGTGAGTCCATCTCTAGGATGTTGGAGCAAATTAATATAAAGATATTGCATGTTTTTAATGTAACAATTGAATCAGCTTCATAAGCTTGCATCTACATTGAATTTCATGTCTTTGTACTTCAACTCTTCGCCAGGAATGTTGTTCTTTCTCGTATTTAATGATATGGTGTTTTCTGCTAAAAAAACAAAAAACAAAACAAAACTCTTCGCGGGAGTTTCTCGGTATTTCTTGGAGAGAACCTGCTAATTCTTCCAAGTCTTTGTTGCTCCATACTTTCCTCATTATAGCCAAAAAAGAGAGTGGCAGGAGGATAAAAATAGATGAAAGGTTTAAAGAATATAAAGTGTAAGTATAGGTCGATTATCCAACAAGAAAACAAAAGGAGATAACCTATTGAAATAAGTTAATGTTTTTTCTGGTTTAGTTGATTTAATTTATACGATAATTAATTAAATTTAGGCAATTTAAAATAAATGGAGTTTAGTAAATGATATATAGCTCTAGAATTTTTGAGAGCCACGGACGGAGACTGAGAGTAGTGTGATGGAGGGATACAACACAAAATTAAGTCGGCTATGGGTATCCACAGTGGTCTTTAGAATTTTGGTTTGAGTTTATTTGATACGTATAATTAACTAAATATATTCTAATACAATTAATGAAAATTATCGAATTTCTGTATAAATCTCCAAAGAATTTAAATTTATTTACAAATATTTACTATTGATTATTGGATGGTGCTATTTACTATCGAATTCACAGTCCTCCTTCTACTCTACTAGTTCACAAAAAGAATTTAATTTTACTACAATAAGTGAACAATATGACTACAAATTGAGTTTGCTGTTAGGTGGACAAGACCAGAAGCAAAATTTGCCAGCCGGCATAAAGGTAGAGAAACAGGACTTCAATATCAACGTTACACAAGCGTTACACAAGAGTTTGCTTGTCACTATCACACATTATTTGCAGACATATTGCCTCAAACATTTGCCTGGAACATGCGAATACTGCCTCTATGGCTCTACGAGTATCCAGATTCCTGAGTGGCGTGTGGTTCTTGCACTGATGTTAGCAAGGATTTGCACATACTATCTATATATGTATGTACAGTACGTTTAGCCCTTTGTCCAGATAAAACTAACCGCACCAGATGTTCCTACCGATCAACTTGGCCTTATCAACAGATACGGTACCATTGTTAGTGAACGAAAAACGAATATACAATGTGGTCAGAAAAAAGTACTTTGGCAGGAGTAACTGATTTTGGGAATCCAGAGAAACACTTCCAAGTTCCAATAAATGGTCTTTCACTATAATAATTCGTGTAGGCTCCTACTCTAAGGTCAACCGATTGGGCCCATTTCCAGTTAAGTTAACACCCAAAAAGGTTCAAATAGTTGGATTAGAAGTAGTCCTCAAATCCCCCCTCCTTGTCACTCTTCCAGCGTTCAGAACCTCCTGCGTGGTGAAATTGCAAAGACAGAACACATAGAATAATGCTTAGCTATTGGGATGTAACTTTGCTCAATCATTCATGCAATTTGCTTTTCAGAAGGGGAGAATTCTAAGACAAGGATCTTCCTCAATCCTTCCAACCAATCGAACTAGCCCATAAGCTTAGTAGCAGAAAAGTTTTACGAGCAGATATGGTTCACATCAAGAAAGCAAGACTGACCTGAATTTTCATCTGATGAGAGATCTGAAACTACTAGTGGGAAGGTATTAGGATTGGTGGAAGAGAAGTTAGCTGGAGCCGGAAAAGTGAAATCCGAGTCACTAGATGAAGCATCAGAATTGTCAGAGGGTTCATCCGCCTGTTCATCTCCAGCATCGGCTCTAGAAGTAGATGCAGAGTTTGAGGATAAATGCAACATTGTTTTCAGCTCGGCAAATTGATCTGACATAGAGTATAACATCCTGAGACCCACTAAATCAGAGTAAGTATTAGTCAGATTCGGGGTTATTTCACTTTGTCACCATTAACTTAGATGTCACATTGTAAGTGTGTATATATATCTAAACAACAATAGGAAATAGATAATGTCAAAGAAATGCACCTGTCATTGTCCTAACTATCTCCATTTTCTGATGCAAGTATGTATTTTTCACTATATTTGCTTTAAAAGTTCTCTCATGATTTTTACCTGTTCAAGGAGCCTTGAAGTTGATAAACTCTTCTTTTGGTTTCTTCTAGCTTCTTCAGTCTTTTTTCACTTAATTCCTGGACTTCGGTGTATTTCCTCTCAAAGTTATCTGCTCTTTGTTTTTCTTCCCGTAACAAGGCCTGTGTAACATAGAAAGAGGTCGAACACTTATACAACAAATATTAGATTTAAACAGCCAAAAAATGAGTTCCAAATCACAATATAAGGAGAAATCTCAACTCATAGCACGCCTTACAAGGACACAAGTATCTTAAGTCTAATAGTCAGTAAATAAGCTCCCAATAACCTGGGACCTGTCAGGTCATGGCAACATAAAAGTAGGACTGATTTAATAAATACTAGTAACAAATTTTCACTGAATTCAATTGTTATTTCTAAACTAACCATTACTTAGCAAAATAAAGATTACATTTTTCTCATTTCGTTTTAACACTACCGATGGGGAGGGAAAAATATATTCATAGGTGCAGGACCAGCCTGTGAAATTTATATTTGTGTATGCAATTAAGGAGATTGAAGATGCGGGTAACATCAGATGGCCTCTAAATTTTCATGACTTCAACTCCTAAATTGCTATCTCAATTGCACAAGCGTCTCATTGCTTGCTCTCTTCTGTTGATCGCATTTTTAGACACCATTATATTGGACATATATGTATACTCAGACTGCAAAATGTGAAGAAAGGTCGGGTAGTTTAAGTGGATAAGTTACACCATCACCTTCAAAATTTCCACTTCTGCATGGAGGTTCTCAATCTCCTCTGCACCTCGGTGATGTGCCGAGGTTTCGATCACAGTACAATCCATACCATTGGCTTTTGATGGGGACTCGTGTTCCTTGAGAAGCAATGCATTTGTTTCATCAAATTTATTTTGCAAAGTTTGAAGGGAATGCTGCAACAATCTTATCTCTTGTTCTTTTGCTTCTTCCAAGTTGATCTACATGTTTGAACATCAGTAAGAGGCTGTACTGAATGGCATAAATCAGGACATCTGTTTCAAACTCACCAAGCATATTCTTTTGCCACATAATGTGATGGTAACTGAGGCTTATAACTACCATAATCCAAACCACTGCTAATCGTATCAAGCAATAATTGATAAATTTTTGTGTATTGGGTGAGGACTGCTGAAGAGGTCAAAGACCAATGTTCAATCCTCACTAATCGCAATAAAATGGTGATTGATAACATGCAAATAATATTCATCTCACCCTTCTCTTTTTATACATACACATAGATATAAGTTACCAATATCTTACCCTTAGTTGTCTCTCTGATTGTAAACAGCATGCAAGTTCCGCTAGTTGCTTTACTACTTCAGATTTTTCTTCTTCAACTGAGGCTGTACTTCCTCCTGGCTGAAGAAAACAGAAAATTTGCATAAGCTTTACTACTGAGGGAAATGAAAGAAAAACAAAATTATTCTGGTTTTTATTAGCACTGATGATTCATTGATCTGGTAGAAAGAGAACAGCAAATGTATAGTAAACTATGCAATTTGTAAGACTAGCAATGGCTAAGCAATCTGATAACTTTTGCTTTGTTTTTAGGTAACTATAATAACCATCTGTCCATTGCATTGGAAGCCCACTTTGATACTGGAAGCAGTGTGTGTATGGGTTTTCAAGTCATGAAGGAAACAAGGATGTAGGTGTACCAAAGAATTATGAATTAGAAGTGTGTGGAAAACAAAAACTGAGGAGCGTCATTGCATGATGACGTATATTAACACCTACAATCTTTAATTTGGTAGGCTCTCCCTCAGCAGCATTAGAATCGACTGATGCTTTCTTCAGCTGGTTATAGCATGAAACATCTTTGTGGCAGCGCCAATTAGCCTGTAAATACTCAAGTAAATATCATTGTAGCATAACATGGCAAACAAACAGGTAAATATGTCTGAGAGAGAACAATAGAGAAGCTTGTCCTCACCTGTATAACAGTGGCTGCCTTCATTTGCCCTCTAAATCTACATTTATCACGCGCATCCATTGCCCTTAAACCTGTTTGCAAAACTAGAGCACAGCACTTTATCCTGTTAAAATTTCTTCTCGCCAGTTGTCTGCGCAAATTCTTCTGAATTTTGACAGCAGCTGTCTGCCTTTTAATGTACTTGTACGAATTGCGAGCAAGTTTCCCTGAAATTCAAAACAGTAAAACTAGTCCGTAACTAGAATCCATACCGACATTAGATGCTGATCAAAGTCCGGAAATATAAAAAGCCATATGCATCACATAAAAAGGAGAAGTTGTTAGCAAACACTTCAATAATAGTCATCGGCTAGCTTAGAAAGTTCAATTGGATGTCAAATATCATGAATGGTCCACTATTCTACGATACATGCTTCATGATTACCAAAATTGGCCCACCTCTCCAATGAGATTGTATATGAATAGAAGCCTTCCGCATTCCAATGTACTTTTTACGAGCAGTATATCTTCTACTGTGACGCTGAATATCCTTTGCTGCATTGCGAAGCTCTCTTGCTCTTTTCGCATCCAACTTGGCTGTTTGTGCAGCTTTAAGAAAAATTTTTGTTTCCCCCATCTGCAAAGCAATTCAAGCCTCAAAAGAATTAATTGCTGCCTTTAATATTCAAAGGATGTAAAAATGAGATTGGGGATCAAAATTATATGTTTTCTTGCTGTTTTTTTGGACATCAATAAATATATAAACAAAACAAAAGTTGTAAGCAAAAAGAAAAATGTTTAGTAAATACTGACATCTAGTCTGAGGTCAGTGAATCTATCTCAAAAACTTGCATAAAAATATGGAATTCAGTTTGAAGGTTTATTGTAGGCTCTGGTATTACCATATACCCAGTCATCTCCATCTTTTCCAGAATCCATTTGCATGCCACTTTTTCTTCATAGCTGTGTGGATAGATGCACATCATATCAGGAAGTGACAGTCAAATTTTATACAGTCGGGGCAAAAAAACTACTCCTCACCTTCCTTTCAAAACTTCTGGTGCAAGAATCCGATATCTATGAAGGAATTCAGAAAAGGTCTTATGGGCAGGATATCCAGCACATTTGATTCTGATGGCCTCCAGAACTCCCTAGACAGATAAAATGAAGGAAAATGAAGAGAATAATAATGAGACATTTCAATGATTTTTTTTTTTTGGGTCAAAGTTTCAATGAAATTCCAAGTTTTACTTACACCAGAACGCAGTTGCCGAATGATATTTTCATTCTCAAATACAGAAGGTTTTAACAAATTATTTGGCTTCACACATCTAATGTAATGAGGCTCTCTGGAATTTAATATATCCATTAGCTGCTGTAGTTGCAGCTGCAAAAATTAGATCAGAACATTATTATGTTTGCCTATGGGGTATGATTGTGGAATCAAAGATGTTATTTAACATTCATTGGTAAAATAACGCGTGCTTACAACGAATGTTATAGGAGAGATGGCAAAGAACACACATTTACCATTAAATGAGCATGGCCCAGTATATGCATTTTACTGTGGTAAAGCTCCTCCTCAGAGGTAAAATACATTTTGACAAATGAAATACCTTAAAACGAGAACCGACTGATGAAAACTTGGATGATTTGGTTGTCTCCTCTAATAATGGAGGAAAAAGGCCTGCTACGAAAGAGCATTTGGAAGAACACAACAAGTCTTGATGTTCAGGGACGACATAATCTTTGTTTTTATCTAGAAATTGATCAGATTGATACTGAACCTGAAAGTTTTTAATGCAATTGTGATATAAAAGTGAAATGAAAAGCAGAACTACTTGCACTAATTTCTACAAGAAAAGGCAGGAAAAGCTCACCTCTCCGGCATAGTGAACAATGGTAAAATCTGAACGAGTCAACTTTGGCTTTATGAACCGCTTGTGATCTTTGAATGTTTGATAAAGCTTTTGTGCAAATGTCTCATGAGTTGCTTTTGGGAACATACTGAAAGCGAAAATGTTCACTGCATAAGTGGGAAAATTAACAAAAATTGCAAGAATTTCCATAGAAAGACCATTTGGCATGATAGGGTGAGTGAAAATAAAAATACAACAATATAACCCTCTTCAGTATCACAGTTGAGGTAGACTCAAAATATATATGCATCACAACTGTAGGAAGGAAAGAAATTTAATCATACCATGCTTCATCCAGCAGAGCAATGACCCCACCTGGTTTCTGCAAAAGCAGCATGAATTAATGATGTGCTATGAAAGCTAAGCAGACCCTTCAACTACTGAGTGAAAAGTATCTGAGAGAAGAAAAATAAGATCAATACAGAGGATGCATCTGGAAAATTTTAAGGCAAGTGCCGCATGCATTCTGACTACATTGAACATAATATGTTTCAAATCTCCCAACCAAACACTTCCCATCCCTAAACTAAAGCGAAAATTGGTTGCACTCCTCCTCTCTATACTTACACTCGGCTTAGGTTCCACTACAGGAACTTCCTTCTCAGTTAATCACATATTGTAAGAACCAAAGTTCCATGCACGAGAAAGAAAAGAGAATTTAGTTGCATTTCTCTTTACATAGAACAAGTATCAAGTTCTAGTCAAGAATCACCTCTTCAGTTAAAAGAGTAACAATCTAGTTAAGCAATAAAATGAGTGACAGGCGCACAATTGAAAATAGTGAGGCAACCTTCTCAATGAGATCTAGAACATCTTGATTATCAACAAATTCTACGTAGTTCCAATTGATTTCCTCCTTCACGTACTCCTCCTGCTCTTTCTTGAACACGTGCTGAATGATACCATGACACACGGATTATGCAATGAGAAACATGAGCAAAACTAAAGCCCTCCAAACAGCACTGACCTCATACCTGGTTGAAATGTTGTTGCAGCTTCTCATTAGTAAAATTAATGCAAAACTGTTCAAAACTGCATAGGATGACAAAGTTGTTCAGGTCAGAATCAACATCAAGCACTATGTTCTCTCTCTCAAATATATTCCCAGACACATGCTCTACATAAATCTATGAATGCTTATATTTACATATTTACAGAATCATGTGTAATACCTGTTAGTTATAAAGCTTTCAAAGCCATAAATGTCAAGGACCCCAATCAAACATTTTGACTCAACATCCTGCCCAATGGAATCGTTAATTTTATCCACCAACCTGGACATAGCAAAAGTAAATTCACTTTTCACTTTCCAACGGAATAAGAATTGAGACATTATCTGACCTGAAACCATGATCCAACGGTTAGCATCTTACCAATCAAACAAGCGAGAGTATATTGTCTTGGCTAAACCATCCCTGCTAACTGCCGCAGCAAGAGGATCAAGACTTTTCTTGATAACATCTTCAGGGGTAACCATTACACGCTTACAGAGTGCATCTTCCAGTAACCTGGGATCACACCTAAAGCAGAGAAGCAATTGACACCACTGTTGACACAGGAATGAATATCTAACGACAAAATGATGAAGTTCTAGCCTCACCTAAGAAGCTCTGCTGTCATTTGAAGATGAAATTCAGATTGCTTGTCTTTTACAATTGCTGAATCAATGTCTTCATCCTTTGCAAAGGTGATATTACCAAGATGAAGAATTGCCGCCACAACTCTGAAAATGGCATCCTGAGGAAGGGAAAAATTCAGTTATCGCTGTATAAAGTTTAAAATATTTTACCCAGTTAATGAGCTCTACTAAGGAAGCCCAAGATGTATTGTGGGATCCATAGTGAAGGGCAGACCTGTTCTCTCTCATTTATTCCAACAATATCCATAGCTTTCCTTGTGGTAAGATAATAATGGGAATCACTAACACCATCCAGCTCATAGAAATCTGATTGATTAAGATAGTGAAAAGACTTGGGATCTCCGAGCTTATACTTCTCAACCTCCTGACAAGACTCAAAACAATTGGCTATAGTTGAGAGACTAATAGACTGTCAAGTTATAAACCATCAAAAAGGTGCTTGTATAACTAAAATACAAACCTCCTGAGGTGCAGCACATAAAAGGTAAAAACAGTGGTAGTTGCGCTCAGAGTCTGAAATCTGGCAAACCCGAGATCTCTCAAGAAGATAAGTTCTGATGGCTGCCCCTGATATTCTTCCGCCCTTATCGAACTGAATCTCTACGAATTTCCCAAAGCGACTGCATAAATGTGTTAAAGAGAAATAAGTAGATATAGAAGCCCCCCTCGCAAAATGAGAGAAAGGACATAGACTGGGAATTTCCAACTCTAGACATCAACAAAATTCATGCAAGAAAAAGGCATCAATATGATTAGCATGATGGGTTTCTTGACAAACTAAATGTTATTCTACATACAATACATCAATCTGTATATTCATATGCTGTAAGCCCCTTATTAAATTACACTACTCTTGAAACCCCAAACAGAATAATGTACCATATTCATCAATATAAAATGAAAAAATTGCATTGCAAAATAATCCATTACTATTTTACATGCAAATGAAGTTGCCAGTTAGACTCCAACAAAATAACCTGGTTAAGTGAGAGGAAAATGCAATACAAACGGAAAATGAAGAAGAAAAAAGACAAAACAGTATCTTACCTGGAATTGTTATTTCTAACCGTCTTAGCATTTCCAAATGCTTCAAGAACTGGATTTGACTACAGATCATTACAGTAGTTAGTACAAAAGCATTAAATATGCTCAATTTAGAAATCCAAAGAGAAATATTATCTGTAAGAAGAAACATCTACAGGAACTTGTTTGAACTCCATATTTTTACAAGAGCTGTAGAATGTGACTTTATAACCCATAATAATATTATCCGAAAGCTCCTACAGGAAGTATACATTTCCTACAGTTGTATGTATAAGACAAACATATGTATTCAGGGATTCAGGCTTCTGCTCAACAACTTCAAAATAATGCATTAGGACCCCCTCACTCTTATACATGCCACACCCCTAAACACGTGTCTTAACAAACATAATCTAAGTGCCCAAGAAACTTTAGCCCTAAGCAAGCCACAGGGAGTGCAATGATATGTTTTATAAAAATATGAAGCAGAAGCAGTTAAATTGGTTACTCTGAATCACAGTTAAATCATCAATCTTACTTCTAAAACTTTTTGTTCAACGGTGCGTCCTTCAGCAGCAGTATGACTATGACCACCTAGATATGCAAGATAGCGCATGAGCATCTTAGTTGTTTCAGTCTTACCGGCACCACTTTCACCACTGACAAGAATTGAGATGTTCTTCCCTTCATTAATCATTTCCCTGCTTCAATTGAAAGCCAATTTAGCAGGCTATCCTCACAATCCACAAAATATGAGGTAAATAAGTAAAAAGATTACCTATAAGCAACATCAGCAACAGCAAAAACATGGGGGCCTAGTTCTCCAAATGGGACTCCTTTATATCGTTCCATCATGTAAGTATCATATAAATGTGACAGGCTTTGGAATGGATTGATGGCGATAAGAATGCTTCCACAATAAGTCTGCCACAACCATGTCAACATATTAAACTTCCACTCACAATCCACAATTAACTTACTCAAAGCTAAAGGCAACAAAAACCTTACATAGATTTCATTTATTTCAAATCTGGTTGCCAAGTTGTGCAGGACAGCAGGCTCGTGTAGATATTGCAACTTAGTCATGTCATCAACTCCCCCAGCAGGAGCTTCTACATCTTTCGGATGTACTTTTGACAAATGTGCAACAACCTGCTCAAACAAAGGAGTAAAACAAACCATATTGCACGAGACTAACCACATTATTTGAACAGGGAAGAACCATATTGCTCACCATGCTGCCATCGCTAGTTTGAACCTCAACTTCGTCCACGGAAATGTTGAAAACAATCCCGTCTATCCAAGCGAAGTCAGGATCTGGAACCCACACGTGGGAACCAACCTCAATGATCGCTGGCATCACCTGCACCAGCAACAGTTATATCACTACCATTTCAGCCCAAACTGAAACCCAAAAACTATCGAAACAGAAACCTAAGAAAAATAGAATACCATACAGTATAATCATCCCAGAAAAACCCAAAATGTAGGCAGTTTTGCAGTTGAAAAATAATGACAACAACAATGAATTTGAAATACCATCTAACTTCCTTCCGGAGACTGATTATCCACAAATGACAAATCTGAATCCAATGCAGGGCCGAATTTAAGAAAATTGCCACAGGAAAGCGGTTTTATCGTGGAACTCCCAAAATTTGGCGCCAAAACAGTGCAACCATGAATCGTGACGGGAATTGAAAGAAAAACAGAAAAAGAAAAAAAGAAGAAGCATTTTCCGATGAGAGTGAAAGAGAAGTGGCGTTTCTGTGGTTTGGTTTGGGGAGGTGGCCTTCGATTTCGCATCTTGTGGTCTTCCTCTAATTTCGGTTTTCCTGGCGAAACGAGAGATTACGGACCAACAAAAATTCAAATATATGTCACCTGTATTGTTTTGTTCGAACGTGTGTGTTAAAAAAGAGAGCATATATAGTGTGTTGAACTGTTGATGAAAAATATTTAAAAAAAATCATTAAACAGATAGAGAAGGAAAATCTACATACAAATCAGG
>NBIL01134395.1:0-10904 GCA_002752925.1 Viola pubescens var. scabriuscula | reverse complement strand
ACCTCATGCGGAAGAAAGATTTGCTCCACGAGGTCTGTCTTCCAGCATCGCTGATCTCTGTCGATAAGCTCGGCCACAGTCGCGTCCTCGTTCAATATTGACACAGGCGCAGCGATCATTCCATCCTCCCCAGAGGGAAGCCACGAAACTTTCCAAATTCTAAACAATATATATTATCTTAGTGTGATAAGTTGTATTATTATTATTTTTGAAGGATTCGGCACCCATCAACCCGACAACTAGAGCTATTAAGGAAGCGTAGGTTGAACACTAAGCAACAAAAGGAAGGACAAATATATTTATATAATGTATAAAAAATAGAATTTGAGAGACTTTTATATAGGTGAATATATGCGGAATGTTAAAAAAGAAGAAGAGAGAATATATCCAGCTTATGCATTTTCTTTTTTCAGAAGGAGTTTCAGAAGGAGTACTGTATTTACCAAGTCGTAGGCTCGTAGCTGTGGTCAGCCAGACGTCAACTAACGTAATTAATTATTAGAAAAGATTTATTTTTATTTTTTATTTGTAAAAGCTGAATATATATATACAGCAAAAAGAATTACAGCTACATTCTTCTGTACCAATTTCGTTATTATTGGCTATATTAGGAAAAAACATTACAAAAATAAATAGATAAAAAAATAAAAAAATAAAGAAACAAAAGTTGTATTTCATTTCAATTTCATCTCTTTCATTCAGTTCCCTTCTCTACTCCTCTATCGTACCTGATTGCGTGGTCTCTGACTCTCACTGATCTACCTCTACCCTTTAAACGCTCTGTCGTTCCTAGTTCGTCTTCTACTTTCCTCCCTGTACCTTAGTAACAAGAAACGGGGAAATTCTCTTCATTCTCAAATATCAAAGCTTCCTTTTTTGCTACTCTTTATTGTTTTTGCATTCAAATTTTCAATTTTCTATCGACAAACATTTAGACCCAGTTGCTTATCTGTATAAACAATATGTCTGTGTGGTAGTTTCCATCCATATGCGTTTAGTTTCTGTATGTTTAGATTGAGAAAGTGAAGTCATTTTGTCACGCAAGGACAGTTGACCCGGGTGCAGGAAGAACTTATCCTGACCCGGATTCAAACAGAGATGGATACAGCTTGGTTTGGAACTCAACATGACCAGAATTCATGTTACTTGCAGAAATTCAGACTCTATGAAACTCGCTCGGTATATACCTCTTCTTACCTCTGTTTTTTTATCTGCTCAGGAGGATGTTTTTTTGTTTTTGTTGTGTATCTTGAGAGATGGATTTTGGTTTGGACTTTGTTGTTTAAAGTTCAGAGGTTATGTTTGTTTTGATGTGAATAGGAGGAGCTTTTTGTTGGTGCTGGTAAGAATTGGGTCTTATGTGATTAGTTTGTGTCAAATTCAGAATTTTTGTTGATGGGTGGGAATTTGAATCGGTGAATATGGACATGATATTCACATGATTGTTGAGTTAGACTTGGTTGGGAATTGGGTGTTGAATGAATAGTTTGATTAGTACGCTTGAGTTGGTTGGTTGAGTTTGTATTTCATTCTTGTGTACATTCGTTTGTGTATGGAATTTATGTTGTTGTTGTATTTGTTATGAAATACTTGTTTCTCTTAAATATGAGGTTGTTTGGTACTTTTACACTTTTGTGTCAGAATCTAGTGAGACCTTATTTAGCAAAGTGATGTGATGTGATGTGAAGTGTCTGCATTTCACTGGGCTGCTCTTGCTGTTTACTTCTTTTTTACTTTTGTCTGTTATTGATAGTTAGTTTGTCGTTTGGAAAAACTTATGTGTTCTACCAACGTCTATTGTCACAAAATTCTAAATGTTATTTCACAAATTGTTGCTTTTGGTTGATGTTGAGAAGTTTACTGCTCCATCTGTGTTCTTTTATCTATAATTTTCTTTTACTTAAACAGTTCTTGTCATGCCTTTGCATTTTTTTCCTATAATGGTTCTGCTTTATTTCCCCTTCCACATGTTTACGTCTCAGTCTCACTTTCTGTGGGTTAAGAGCTTACCTACAATTATAAAGAGTATCATTATTATCTACCCAGTTAGTGAAGGTGGTTCCATTTTATTGTTCTTGAACAAAAATAGTAGTGAAATTTAATGTTTTTATATCCTTCCTTCAATCTTGTGAGAAGAGTATTACTCAATATGGGACATTAAATTCTTCAAATTTTACTGAGCATTTTTGTTGAATGTGATATTTGTAATTGTTTCTAAACTTGGCCGTTACCTTTATGGGATATGTTTGGACTTATCTGAAGTTGTTTGCCCTTCATTCTTTGCCCGTTCTGTAGGATGTAGGATTTTAAAATGATGTTGATTAATCCTTCATGGCAAACGTTTTGTGGTGTGGGTTCTCTCTGTCCTTCACTCATTCCATCACTTTATCCATGGATGGAAGATGCTCAACTAGACCTTCTTAGCGAGTTGGATCTTTGTGCCACTGAAACAGGATACTAGCAGTAGTTGCAGATAGCCTTTTTACTTTCTTTCCTATTGGACTTTGAAAGATAGATGTCAATTTGTGTTCTTGAAAAGTCTCTATGTTTTCTTTGCAAGGTTTCTTTACTGATAAAAATCTTTCATTTCGTCCCACTACATTTATCTGTAAAATTGATAGTGCATGCCATATGTCAAGTAGGAGCAACTGCATAATTTTGATCCTATATATCCTCTTACCTTTTGTATGTGGCAGAATTTCTATATGATTGGAAGAGATAAGAAGAAGACTTGTTGGAGGGTGTTAAAGATTGATCGACTAGAGCCATCTGAGATGAATCTCCTTGAAGATTCAACTTCATATGCAGAAGGTGAATGCTGTGAGTTGCTAAGGAGAATTCACGAAGGGAACAAGGCAACGGGTGGACTTAAATTTGTGACTAGTTGCTATGGAATAGTTGGTATGCTCTATATGCAAGGCCTTCTACATAATCTTTTCATTTATTTTTCCTGTGATCTCATGATCTTTCCTTGTTTCCTGTACTTAGGGTTCATTAAATTTTTGGGACCTTATTACATGCTGCTGATTACAAAAAGAAGGAAGATCGGCACAATTTGTGGTCATACAATATATGCTATTAGCAAGAGCGAGATGATTCCAATTCCAAATTCTACTGCGCGATCAAATATGACTATATCTAAGAATGAAAACAGGTTTTTTGTTCATTCTGCATGTAATTGTAATACATACATGGTACTCCTAAGAAGGACTTTGAGACTAGTTGTCAAATTAGCCAATGTTCATTTGTAATTAGATTAGGATTTCTTTGTAGTTGTGGTTATTTTATTTATTTCCTTTTTCGCCTTTGTTTCGGACAAGTTGTCTGAATTGGCGTCATCTATTAGAACTAGACAGAGTTCAAACTGTGGAGGTAACAACTCTACTGTTTTGTCATTATACCATTCGGTGTTAATCAAAGTCGCAGGTTTCTTCGACTCAGGCTTGTTCAGGTTCTTCTGAATGTTATTCCTTTTTGTTTCTTTTGAGATGGACAAGAAGTGCATGAAATTCTATGTTACGCAATATTTTGTTTTACTGTTGTGCATTGTAGTTTATAATATTGTTGTGGCAATTGCCATTTCATTTCCTGCATATCTACAGCAGCAAACTTCATTGCTGCTGTGTTTGTATAAAATGTGGAAAAAGGTATCATTGGGGTCTCTGGGGAAAAGTCAGTTTCTTTTTATTTTCTTTTATATATTCCTCAGTTTCTTGATTAAAACAAATGCACTGACAAATTATTTGCTGTACTCCTTCCTCCTTGATAATATTGTTAAATAAATATATACTAACTTTTCTTACAATTTCTCATCTTGATGGTGGCATAGATACAAGAGGCTGTTGTGCACGGTGGATCTCTCAAAGGACTTCTTTTTTAGCTATTCATATCATGTCATGCATAGTCTTCAGAAGAATTCATGTAATAGTGAGACACGGCAGACTCCCTATGAAACGATGTTTGTTTGGAATGAGTTCTTAACTCGAGGAATCCGGAATAACCTCAAGAATACTCAATGGACAGTGGCATTGGTATATGGCTTCTTTAAGCAGGTGAATTTTATTTTAAGGCATTGCCTCCACTTAAATTCTTTGTATTAGAAAATTAATTATAGATGGTCACAAGATCTTTATGGAGTCTGATGGTAGGATCATAGCTCTATGTTTATTATATCTTAGTTACCATGGAGTTCAATTCTTTAGTTTGTTCTCTTGTTGTTGATATTTGGTTAGGATACTGATTTTTAGTATCCGTCAAATATTGTCATAGTTATGGTGATATCACTGATGTGTCAGTGTGTGTTTTTTTTTTTCGTTCATTTTTGTAGCTCACTTTTGCTGGCCACCAGTTATGTAGCATGCACTAAATTTGAATTGAGACAAATGGGTTTTCCCTATTTGCTTTTTTGTTTTTTATTTCTATTCAGAACCAGATTAGATGGATGAGTAACTTCAATAGTACGATAGTTTTTATGATACTATGGCGCTTCCTTACTTTAGCTTTTATGCAAATTATTGTGTCAATTCTTGTGAAGATTTCGTTGTGATCTTGTGCTTTCCATTCTTCGATATCCAGGTCAATCTTTCTGTCCCTGGCAGGGAGTTCAAGTTGACTCTTATTGCTAGACGATCTCGGCATTTTGCTGGCACAAGGTATGTTGCTCTTTCTTCGCTTCAGGGTTACTCTTGATCTCGTAATAAAAATGCTTCAATCCACATCTCTTATATCTGAAAATTAGGTCTTTTTTTCTTAATAACCAATCACCTGGTGGCTTTGTTGAGAGGCCATTGTGTGGTCAAACTTCCTTCAAATTATTCCTGCCACTCACAGCAAGCGCATTGTTTTTTGCCCCTATTTTTGTGTTCATGTATAGATATTTAAAGCGGGGTGTCAATGAGAAAGGTAGAGTTGCTAATGATGTTGAGACTGAACAAATTGTGTGTGAGGATGGTCCTGAAGGATACCCAGTGCAAATAAGTTCCGTTGTGCAGAATCGGGGTTCAATCCCTCTTTTTTGGTCGCAGGAAACTTCACGGTTGAATTTGAAACCTGATGTTATATGTATGCCTTCTACACATAAAATTATTATAGCCTATGTTGTTTATGTAAGTATGCTCGTCTTCTATGTTTTCCCTTTAATTCTTTACTTTTTCCTTGTTGTTACAGTATCAAAAAGGGATGAAAATTACCAGGCAACAAAACTTCATTTTGAGAATCTTGTTAAGAGATATGGAAATCCGATTATTATTTTGAACTTAATTAAGGTATGTCGGTCTAACTATTGAGAACAATGCTTTATGCTGTGTGAAATTGTAGTTCTAGTACGTCCATTTTTCATTGTTACTTATATTATTTTTTGGCAACAATGCTGATGATGGACAGACACATGAGAAGAAGCCTCGGGAAACCATCCTACGGGCAGAGTTTGCAAATGCTATCAGATTTATCAATAAAGGTTTACCTGAGGAGAATAGATTACGGTTCCTTCACTGGGATTTGCATAGACATTCTAGAAAGTACTTGGCTTCTGTCACATGCTTTCTTTTTCTTCCTTTCTTTAGTCTTGGTTATTTTAAAGATGATTAACATGAATATCATTGGGTTGGTTATCAATAGGGCTGCCAATGTTTTGACACTGCTAGGCCGCGTGGCTGCATATGCGTTGAACCTAACCGGTATGTTTTATTGTCAACTCACGCCAAATATACTACCCAAGGGGCCATCAGATGACTCATGCATTGAGTAAGTCAACTAAAACCCTGCTTTTACTCTATGACTGGTATTTTGATTTTAGAGATGTCCCTGCCTACTTCCTGGTAGCTATGTATGATTCAAATTGAAATGTGGTCCAGGACTGTCCCTCTTGATGTTGCATGTTCTTATGATTTTGCCATCTTGTTCCTGCCTACTTCATGCTGGCTATTAATGATACAAACTGAATGTGGTCCAGGAAAAATGGCTGTTCTAATAAAAACACTGCTATTGAAAGTGATGCAAAGAATTTGCGTGAGGGATTCAGCAGCTCTGATTGTGGAGAAAATGGGAAATGTAGTGTCGGGGCCCCATTGTTTCAAAGTGGGGTACTCAGGACCAATTGCATAGACTGCTTGGATCGCACAAATGTTGCCCAGTATGCATACGGCTTAGTGGCTCTTGGACGTCAGCTGCATAGGCTAGGATACATGGAATCCCCTGTTATTGATTTGGACAATCCTTTAGCAGAGGACTTAATGCGGATCTATGAGATAATGGGTGACACACTTGCACTGCAGTATGGTGGGTCTGCCGCACACAACAAGGTAATCATACTGACATTGGGTGCTCAGCTTGTACCCATTCTTTCTTGAATTGAGCTCTTACCATATATTACCGCAATGCAATGATGGTTTGAACAGATTTTTTCCGAGAGGAGAGGTCAGTGGAAAGCTGCAACTCAGTCCCAGGAGTTCCTTAGAACCCTACAACGTTACTACAGTAATGCCTACATGGATGCTGAGAAACAAGATGCCATTAATGTGTAAGTGAAGCAGTAGGATCTGCTCTCCACTGTCACAACCAAAACAAACCCTTAATAGAGCAGTAGATGCATCGGTGCACTGCTGCAGGAGAGGTTACTTTTTCTGTATCATAATTGGGTTTTTTTTTGGAGCAGGTTTTTGGGTCATTTTCAGCCACAGCAGGGAAAGCCAGCTCTGTGGGAACTGGATTCGGATCAGCATTACAATGTTGGAAGGCGTGGTTCTGATCAAGTTGACAATGCTAGGTATCATCCTTAAGGCTAATGTCATTTCTAGTTTTGAGGAGATTTTGCATGCTAACTACTAGAATAGTACTTCACTCTTACATGGCAACTGCTTAAACTTCTCAGTATCCTATGAGCACAGGAGTACTCACAATGTTAATTTCTGTCACCAGTAGGTTATTCATCAAAAGATCACTCTCAGATGGTAGTCTCCTCTCCGAGACTGACGCACTTGTAACAGAGACTGGTATTGGACACATTATGCCATTCCGTGAAAAAGAGCAAGGAAGTAGTAAGGGTCTTTCAGATTCAACTCCAGATATCTCAACTTGTGAAAGTGACATGTCATATTCCAGGTCTGCTTGAAGTTATTTCATACCTGTTATGTTGTTATTCCTGAACTAATAAATAGGCTCTCTTCCAATTTATTTTCAGAGGTTATTATATTTACAAGTACACAGCTGAAATACAAGCTACATGGCATTGGGATCCATTGTAACTGTAATGTGACGTCTAATGTATATTGTGAAAGATAAACACTGGATTACTGCGCGTCATTGATGCAATAGTGAAGTAATTAAATTTTAGAAAGGACTTCCACTTGGATATTGAGATGCCTGGATGTTTGCCTTTTGATGTGTTACTTTGGATGCGTTATTCTGTGTCTTTGCTTTTTGAGGTGGTAGTATTATTGTATCTTCCTGCATTGTAGCCTGATTAGTTGTTCATTATCTGTTCAGATATACTCCATCTATTACATCCAGGAAGCTTTTTGAAGAAATAGGAGATGAGTATCCTGAGAATGATTCCATTTGTCATGACGAACATGGGGACACATGCAGCTGCTCCAATTTTCTTGATCTGGACTGGCTTTCTTCAGAAGAGGATCTATACGATCGGTAGTTTCGTAGTTCCTTTAATTTGTTTTAGCTCAGCAACTGAAGGGCAATCAGAACTAATGGTTTCAAGTGGATGTAGGTCTAGTGCTGGCTTATCATCAGAGAATCTTGCAAGCGAACTGAAAATGGAAACAACCACTTCAGCTAGTGAGTCTGGATCCAGCATGAAGGTCAGTTTTCACAACTGCGTTTCTGATGTTTCTTGGCAAATGCGTATATACTTGTTCTGTTGATTTCAGATTTCTTATTCTGTTATTTTTCTTTCACCTCTAGGGAAGAAGTCAAACTGCAGCAGAGCTGACTTCTAATGACCTTGTGAGTGGATTTTCGGAGCGGTTTGTGCGCTGGGTATCGCAGGGAGAATTGCTGTGCCTGTGAAGTTTTACTTTATTAGTCTTCCATCGGAGCATTCAATTGAGTGTGATCCACATGATGGTCCCCGTCCGAAGGATGTGGATTGTCATGCAAAGCAAAATAAAGAGTTGGTGATCAACTTAAAGATAACTATTCCAGCAATTCTTGAAACAACAAGAAAAAGTTCAATTGTCCATCTCCTGAAGAAGCAGAAGTGATAAATAGCAGTAGATAATTCATTTGGCACCCACAGCTCCAACATTTTCTTTAGGCACTAAACCACATCTTTTAGCTTTTTTTGTAAATATTCCATCCATAAATGTTACTGGTAGATATGTAGCTTGTTTAACAGCTAAAATTCCCTTTTACTCTCGTAACTATCATTCATTTATGATCAATTCTTGTTCATTGTCATGCATGATTCCTGTTCATTTATTTCTAAAAGAAAACAAGGCATTTGCTTATTTGAGTAGGGAGTGAAGTACGGTACAGTACTTTGGAGTACCGATCCCAACTATTGCTCGACATTAGGAAATATCGCGGAGTTCTGCTCCCAACTATTGCTCGACATAGGATAGATATATCGCTGTGTGCCTGTAAAGATTTCTGCTATGTATGGGAATCAAAGTGCACGAAGGAAAAGGGGAGAAATTTAACTAGGGAAAGGAGAGTAAAGGAATTTGTAAAAATAATTTGTAAAACTTCCCTTGTATGGCTGTATTTTTTATACACTAGGGAAAAGAAAGAAAATTTCTTTTAAATCAGCCCCAGCTCAGAAAATTTTCTTCAAACCAGCCCAAGCTTATGGCTTTTCTAGCTGAGTCTCTAATTTCCTTCCTTTTTCTCCCACAAGTGGGAGGAAATTTTTTGTGGGTCAGAGAGGAAATTTTTATAATTTATTTTCTCTCTATTCCCTTCCTTTCCCTTTGATTCCCTTACATAGTTTTTTCCCATACAAAGGGAAAAATTTAAAATTTACTTTACTTTCCTTTCCTTTCCACCCTAATTCCTCCTCCCATACAAATGAGTCATGTACTTGGTTGCTGCTAATTCTCTCTCCTCCTGGAAATGCAACAGTTGAGCTGAGCTTATTAGTAGTATCGTTCTTCTTCATCCATGGAGGGAGAAATTATGGCACCTAGTTGCAAGGCTGGGAGGGATTAGGTCTCGACTTTAAATCTCTAACTTGTAATTCCTAATTGAGTTAAAAAAAAAAGAAAAAACGCCATAAAATTCCATTAGCTGGAAGCTTGGTTCTCACTTTTTCTCAGAGGAAAATTTGAGCATTGTTTAAGTGCAATTGCTTGTACACAAATCTAACTAAGCCTATGAAGCTGCCGAAATGAAAGAACATTTGATGCACAAAAGTGAGAAAAAGAAAGAATGAGATTGATGTTACGAAAATGAGGAACAAAACAAATGATGGTTCGTTTACTGTCATTAAGAGCATACTTGAATGAATAAAAAACAATCCACACAATCATGATACTCTCCTTCATCTACTTCTTCATTCAGTGCATTCACACTTTAATCTAACAATCAAAACATGGGTTTTTTTTTGTTTTTTTTATAACAATATGGAAATTTTGATGGGCCGGCCCATGCCTGCCTATCAAAGGCCCATCAGAATTTAAAAACAGGCCGGTTCAATCCGGTTCAATTATCTAAGATTGAATGGTTCGATGTGTGAATAGTTAAAAACGATCCAATGGGTCAATCCGGTCGAACCCGGTTCAAAACGATCCAACGGGTCACTCCGGGTCGGTTTTTAAAACACCGCTTTAAATGAAATTATATTATTAACTTTGAGCACAAGCCTCACTATTTTCCTAATGGTTTTATTATTTTAGAGAGTTTCACTACCCTTTTATTTATTTATTTTTTCTTATCTTATTTCGTAAAAGAGGGGATCCACTTAGATTTGCGAGAGCCTACCTCAAAAGTTAGCCTTTAAGATTGGAGAACCTCATCCCTTATAACTCTCATCTATCTGGACGTTTTCCCCCTTGTGGTATTTTCTACCCATCACATACCCCCCACGCTTTGCATGCCTGTGTCCAACCAGGCAGGGGTTCATAGCCTCGAGCGTCACCCCAACCCGTAGGTGGGTCCATAGCTTGCGTCACACCATATTAGGACATTTTTTTCCTATGTGATATTATTTTATCGGTTATCCATTTGAATTGATTCGATTCGGTTAGATATCTCGATTATTTTAAAACTAAATTTCGATTCAGCTATCGGATTTTATCGGATTTTAAAAAAGAAATTAAAATAACATTTATTTGATGTGCAACCTTAGAAAAACTACTATTCCCATTAGTCAATTTGCCAAACTACATAAGATAAGATTTTTTTTTACTTGACTTCAAAATGAATTCAATTAAACTTTCCTTTAAATATGATTATATGGGTAGTCTATTCTTACTAAAATAAAATATATAAGCTTATACTAGTTTGGCAAATTCATTTTGAAGTCAAGTAAAAAACTAAATGGTAAAATTATTCAAAAAATTATTAAAATATGAGAAAAAATGTAAGAAATGTGTGAACGTTTTTAAAAATAAAAAAGGAATTAATTAAAAAAATTGTAAAAAAATATATTTAATTATTTAAAATTTTATTAAGTTCTACCATGTTAGTTACATCTTTTGTCCAAATTTTATACTCCCTCTCGTCGCGTTTAATTGACGTTCTGGCACAATGCCTGTATGGGAGGTTTGAATTTTTTTTGTTATTTTAATGTTTTCTGTTTCAAAACTATCCTTGCTTATTTGACAATTAACAAGCCACCCTCCACAAATCTGCCTCCTCCTTCATCTCCACCTGAACCTGACATAACGCCGCCTCCTCCTCCTCCTTTTCAACAGCTGCAGTCCTCCATCGTCCTTCTCTTATTCTTGTTCCTC
>NBIL01134384.1:0-21920 GCA_002752925.1 Viola pubescens var. scabriuscula | reverse complement strand
AATTCATTACAACTTATTTAGTGCCACAAAGCAATTTCCTACCATATCCTATGCAAAGCAAACATTAAAACCACTAATCTCTTTCCTAAATAAGGAATCAATACATAATTTAAAAAGAAACAACCTAATTGTTCATCTAACTAGCCTATTCCTTTCTATCAGAAAACCTTAATTAGCAGCAGCAGCTTCAGCAGTGAGTCCAAAACCAAAGGGGAAGAGAGGATCATATTCAGCATCTTGAACATTCATAGGCAATTGATCCACACTCTTCATCCAAGTACGAGGAAGCTTTGCAGTAAAACCATAGTCACCAAACAGAACATCTGCAACTCCTTGTCCTTCCGTACCGGGCAGCCAAGCAGCGACCAGCGCATCGATATGAGAAATGTACGGCTCAATCACCACTGGTCTACCAGAAACCACAACAACAACACAATTTGTGCTCCCACAGACATTGGTGATTGTACTCGGACCGGGTTCCTTGATTGCCAAGTCAACACTGTCACCATCTGTCTCTGCATAAGGAGCCTCCCCTACAACAACAATGGCATAGGAGAAGTTGTTGGATTTCACAAAATCAGCATCTGGGTTCTCACTGTACACAATCTCTGTGCTTGGATCAACCGCCGCCGTGATCCCATTCAAGATGGTGGTCCCTGCAACAATAGTTACAATGGTTAGTAGTTATTGGTTATTGGAGTCTGAGAAGTGGAGAAAACCATGCTCTGGAACTGCAAAGTGGTAGAAAGGACACTGGAGAAAACTGAAAAACATAAATGTATACCAGCAGTGTTGTTGTTGCCACCAAGTCCTTGCCAGGTGATAGTCCAGCCACCACATTGGTATCCAAGATTGTTGGCATGACTTCCAGCTACAAGAATCTTGGATGCATTCTTGGGGAGAGGAAGCAATGGACTATCTGCTGGCTCTCCATTTTTCAACAGAACAAGCGATTTCCTCACAGCTTCTCTTGCCAAATCTCTATGTGCCTGGATTATATATTACATGTTTATTATTATTATACATATAAATGAATGAAGAAATGAATAGAAAGAATGTCTTGTTCATGGTAACCTGGCTTCCGAGCTGGTCGACAAATGTCTCATCAGATAAGGGATTTTCAAACAATCCCATGGTGAATTTGACTCTCAGAATCCTCTTGACAGCATCATCGATACGGCTCATCGGGATTACATTTGTTTTAACCAAGTTGGTTAGAATGTCAATGAACTCAGTATGGTTGAAGGGAACCATGATCTGCAAAAATTTAAGTTTCAATAGCTAATTCATGGTAATTGAGGAAAGGGAAGCAAGAAAAAGTACTTATTATGACTACTAACCATGTCAATTCCAGCTGAAATTCCTTGTTCAACTGAGAATGTGTAGTTGGAATGTTCTGGTGAAGTAATCCTGTCAATACCTTGCCAATCAGAGATTACAAATCCCTGCAAAATCAATGAGAACAAACATCGGTAAATTGCTGGATACGAGATTGAAAAGAAAAGAAATACTAGAATGGTGTTAGTATACCCTGAATCTAAGTTGATGCTTGAGTATATTAGTAACAAGATCACGATTGGCATGCATCTTCTTTCCGTTCCAACTCGAGTAGGAGACCATAACAGTTGAAACACCATCGATGATAGACTTGGAATAACCCGGCAAGTGAATGCTCATCAGACCATGGAAGTCAATCTCTGTGTTGTTCTCATTAATCCCTCTGGTTGTCCCACCATCACCCAGGAAGTGCTTTGCACAAGCTGCAACCTTGTCCCTGTATCAACAAGAAATCATCGATTATGACGAATAACAAAATGCAATAGCTAGACCAAGAAACTATCCTTTTGGTTCTTGAAAATTAGTAATGAGAAGTAAAACCTACCTTCCACCAACATAAGGCACACCCTTTTGAGAATTGGCAGGGATTTCACCTTGCAGCCCAAGTATGATGTCTGTCATCTCTTTAACAATGTCAGGATCCTCACTGTAGCTCTCATAACATCTACCCCATCTAGGATCTCTGCATACCTAATGTATACAAATAGAAGAAAGGTGCATAACAAACTTGTTCTTTTCAATCAAAAAGATACGATAACTGTTCAATAAAAACCAGATCAATACATTACCGCAATGCACGGGGCGAAAACATAATTGAGCCCAGTTGCTCTAACTTCAAGAGCAGTAGCAGCACCAATTCTCTTCATTAGGTCAGCGTCCCTGCAAAAAGAATGCTGTTCATGTCAAAAAACAAAACATACCCTTTTTTTTCAACAAAAAAAAACTAAAGATTTGCATTGATCATATGCAGTACTAGCCTTGCAGCTCCTAGGCCAACATTGTGAGGGAAAACAGTGGCCCTGTACACATTGTTGTGGCCATGAACAGCATCAATCCCATAGATCAAAGGAATCCCGAGTCGGCTCGAGAGGGAAGCATTTTGGAAGGAATTGAACATTTGAATCCAATCTTGTGGGGTGGCTTTAGCGAGAGGGACACTCCCTCCACCACTAAGAAGGCTGCCAATGGAGTAATCTTTCAAGATTTCAGGAGTGGCAGCTGTGCGGTCCAGTTGGGTCATTTGACCAATCTTTTCTTGAAGGGTCATCCTTTTCATAAGGTCTCTGATCCTAAGATTCAAAGGCTGGTTTGAATCTTTGTATCTCATGTACTCTTCTTCTGCTGCTGATGTTTTTGTTGCTAAACAGCTGATGGTGAGCAGAAGAAACCCAAGTAAGGGAACCAACAAGTTGTTCCTATTTGCCATCTTTGCTTGTTTAATGCTATATACCTGAGTAGGAAGGGGAAAAAAACAAATAAAAATCAACATGTAACGTAACATGAAAAAATCATGTTAGTGTGTTTTTTCTAATTAGAGACTCGAAGTTAAGATCTGCGTTTAGAATTGCATCACAAAACCTATTAAACCCAAAATATTGCAACAATAAATAATAAGAGCAGAAATTTGTAAACTGTAAATTAACTTGTAACATGAAACCTATTATTATTATTATTATTAAAACAACAAGATGTAATAAAAATAGAAATAGAAATTAGTATACTAAAATCAGAGATGATCGACGAAACTCATGATAAACAAGTTTGTTTGTTTATTTATTTATTTTTACTCCCTCCGTCCCGAATTCATTTTTACTGCTAATTTCCACTCAAATTATCACACTATCATCAAATTGGGTTGATGTATAATAAAAAAAATTGTCGAGCGAGTATTTATTTAATAAAGAAATGGAAAAGGGAAAAGAAAAAACTGTAACCTGGTGAAGGTGAAGCCTGGAAAATGAGCAATGTCAGTTCCTGTTTTGGTCTCTCTATATATAGAGAGAGGGTGGGAGATAATTATGATATACGATAAGATTATTATCCATAGAGGAAGGAAGTTAGCGTTGTGTTAAAAAACCTAACTTGTGTTTTTTAAGATTTTTTGAACTTGTGTTTTTTAGTGTAACAAAAATAAGATAAAAAAGAAAAAACGGGGTTAGTTTGAAGAGAATTATGACATGATCTTCAGATTTGTTTGTTTTGTTTTTCCTTTATTTTCCAAACAAACACGATTTGCTTTGACTTCAATAGGAATCGGTTGCATTTCTTTTCTTAAATGAATAGTTATAGAATATTTGAATTAATTGAATGTTTAAAGTAGATGGTTTTCGCTGACTTGGAGTCCTGGAGAGAGAGATGTTCCATGACAGTTTCTCAACTTCTAATGAATACAGTAATAATGAGAAGAAGACTATCTACGTTCTATAAGTATTATCCATGTAAACCGTAATCCGTACACTCTCAAATGTTATCCTGTTACTCTGTTTAGTATTTATTTTACTAATTTCGTCGATTAAATAAGAAATTGACCATCCCAATATTATTTGCTTCCTACTCTATGAACTTCTGTGCATACGCAACAGTGAGCAAGATCAGCTGAATAAAAATCCGAATTAGGGATCTCACGAATCGGATGATTCTAACAGAAAAGATTGGTCAAATCACGCTGTTACAAAATTACTGCAGAAAATCTCACGAATCCATGCCCTGCAAGTGGAAATCTCAACAGTCCAAAATCCACAATGATAAGATGAACCAAATACATACTTTTGTTCACCACCTATTAACCAATGCCGCCAATGTTAACAAGAACTTAACTTAGAACGCGAGAAGCAATTTACAGGGGATATGATTGTTTACTACGCTCCCGAGTCGGAGAATCCCTTGCATGTTAGAAGCATTTACAATGAGCAACTAAAAATTACCACAACCTAAAAACTAGAAATGTTTCATTTGTTTAGTACCTATACATTTTTAAGATTCCAGCACCAGAACATAGAGCGCAGAAGCTGGCATCACTTTGTGCAAAGTACTTGCTATCGTAGTCATAGATAATCTTCATTCCTTCATGAAGAATAGCTGCATCAACAAAAGATTATGAATTTGCTCGTTATGTTGTGGTTTAACTTTAGCAACCAACTTTGATTTAAGAGTTATACAGCTATAACAATTAAAACCCCTATTATCTAATTTTATTGAAACAAGACAGAGAAAAGAGGGCCTAACCTTACTCAGCGTTGTGAGACTGGTCATGCTCGATAAAATCTAATGCATCGTCCTTGTGGATAACATTGACAAAGCTCACCCTGTTCTTATGAGTTACCCCATATATTTTGTCAGCAACCTTCACAAGCTCTGGCCGGAATGTGGTGGTAATGAATTGTGTGTTTGCCATATCAGCTAGGCGGCGTATCATGTCTGTTGAAGTCATTAAGGATCTTTCCAAAAGGTGTAATAACATTAACGAAACAGCTAGAAACAGCAGCGTTAGACAATACTAGTGAAAGCTACCTACTGCAAATCAAATGTTACCCTTGATCAGATGACACATATCTAATAAACTTTTAATAGAACAGTTGATGGATGAAACTCCTTAAAAAGGAAGACAAAATGAAGCGATATCATGTTGAGAGCAACGAGTTAATAACGAAACAGGATACTTCCAACAGCAGTCCGGTACTGAGGGTCCAGTGCTGCGTCTATCTCATCAAAGAGGTAGAAGGGTGCAGGATCACAACGTTGTATGGCAAATATCAATGTCAGGGCTACGACAGTTTTTTGACCCCCTGATAATTGCTTCATTGATTGCGTCTCTCCTTGCCCTGTAAATGAAACCTGCAAGGTAAACCAACAAGAGAAAAAAGTAAAATATTTCAACTTGCACATTCAAATTCTGAGCATCTCATGGAAAATGATTCCATTTAACACAAACTGAATGGAACACTTTACAAGAATGGCCTACAAATTATTATCAGTTTTCTTTTACCAGAGACGGAATTCTGGACTTTACCACCCAGGTAAATAAATAGAAAAGGCACTTATGTAACCATCCTACCCAGCCACAGTTAACAGCAATCCAATAGAAAGAATTAACAATGTTACATTATTTCATCAAAGAAACAAATGATATTACAAAACTAACCAAGTAATAACAAATGAAGACAAACATATACCTTCACTTTCACGCCAATATACTTCTCTACCCTCCCCTCTGCATCTGCTTCACTAGGACCATCATCATGATCATCATCAGCATGGTCACCATCCTGTTGCGGCCAAATTTGTCAAAAAAAGATCACTGTGAGTAATTGTGGAAATAGCATTGTAGAAACCAGAGTAGACATTGGAAATAAAATCCCAACCAAATTGGCTATTTTTACAGAAATAGCTTTTGTCTGCAAGCACCCTTTTTATTACAAATGAATTAAATAGGGACTCCTACAGGCACCAAGCAAAAAAAATTATACACTAACTAAAATAATGAGATATACCTGTGCATGTAGAGAAAAGCAAACAAGTTACAGTTATAGCAAATGCCAGATAAAAAAATATTGGTTTCAGACAATTCAATCATTAACACAGATCAAGCACAGGACACATACATGTATATCTGATCATAAACTAACTACCCAACTTCAAGATAATAATTATACCAAAGTTGATTGCGACTATCTTAAAGTATTATTCAGACAAACCTTTTTCTTCATCATAACCAGATGGCCATGACCACCTTGTACCAATTCAGAGAACACTTCACGAAAGTGCCGAGCAACACCTTTGAAAGTACGCTCTATGGATTCATCCTTCCTTTGATCTAGAGCAGATATGAGTTCTTTGATTTTCTGCACAAACTCATCGAAGTAAAGATAGTTTAAATTGTAAGCTCCTGTAACAATGGATGAGACCCACATGAGAAATCTGAAAGATAGAAGCTGGTAGATACCTCATCACCTTCATCAAGTTCAGCTTGCCTTTTTTGCAGTTCCTCTCGTTGCTCTGTGAAATTCACATACTGATCTAGTGCTTTCTTGTTTACATGGCTGAACTGTTGTAGTTGGTCAGTGCACCTATGAAGCATTTTATGCAGATCTTTGATGCTCCTTCGTTTATTCCTAATCATTCCCATAAGAGGGTATTAGAATCGAAACCAATAATACCTAAGAAGGACATGTCTGACTAAATCATCTCCCATGACTTAAACCAAACACATGCTGAGACAAATAAGACATATAAAGTGTCACAAGAAAGAAGAAAACAGCAACAATAAGAACCTTTTGGGGCCTCAACAAAATTCCTAGGAACTAGATTAGGCTTGAAAAAGTAATGAAAAACATAATGGTTACGTTGGTAGCAAGACATGACAGATCTAGCTATGTAATGAAAAACATAATGGTTATGTTGGTAGCAAGACATGACAGATCTAGCTATGTATTGGACACACTCAATAACTGAAGGATGGTTCAGACAGAATCCATTTGTTGTGTGACAAAGTAATCAGAATTCAAAGTTCAAAGGGAAATCATACAAATCAAAAGCGTCTGATGATAGTGGACCTAATTCCCTTATTTTGTTCGAGTATTCCTCTTGTTTGGCGAGATAAAGACTCCTGTTACTCAATAGCTGCTCCAATGCTTTGGCCTCTTCTTGAAGCTTTAGCTCATACTCATCTTCTCTTTTCTATAATCACAAGTTATCTATTACGCACGTCAACAAATTCTAGAGAAGTGCAGTGTTATTGATAATGCAAATATAAGCACCACCCAATCTCTAATCACTAACTAACAGTCCAAACCTTTAGTTCTATCTTTTCATCTTTGATCCTCTTCAGTTCCTCTGTTTTTTCATCTATGCTCTTGGTGACACCTGAGAAAAATAGACTTAGCTAACAAAAAGGAACTTGAGCTTCAGCTAAATTTAAAAGTTGGATTCTATAAACAACTTTAAGGTTACTTTCAAGCTCCCGCGTCATATCTTCAACCAATAACTCAGCCTCTTTCAATTCCTGTTTCTTCAATTCAGCTTCATTAGGCAATGCATCAGCTTCTGCAGCAGATACTATGGCTTCCAACTCTTGCTTTCGTCGTTTCAGATTAGTTGAAAGATTAGCCTCGAGCTCCGCTTTTCTTGTTTCAGTCTATAGTTTGAAATGTAAATTTGTAAAACAAAAGCACAAGCCATCAAGCATATCATACGAAAACCAAAACAAAGTTGAGTTTAACCTCAATCCGATCTGTCCTGCAGGAAATAAGTCTCTCTTTAAGTTCTGCTATTTCCGGGTTCAGTCGTGACAACAGCTCCTTTTCCTGTGGTGTTAAGTGATCAATGAGCTCTGTGCCCATCTCAGTTTGTTTCACATCAATACTGCCTTTAAGCTGCTCTATGTGCATCCTCACATCTGCCAGTGATTTTTTCTACAAATAGGATACCATGAGCACGGTGGTAGCAACAAAAACATCAGGTGGCAACCAACTCCAATGGAAGTTATAATCTCCCATTGGCAACAAAAGAGTTAAAAAGACTTTAAAGTACCTTATTTCCAAGGGACTGAGAAATAAATTCCTTCTGTTTATTAGCATTAGCTATATCCTGCTTAAGCTGTTCCAACTCTGATTTGTCATGAGACCCCTTGGCATCAACTTTTTGCTGCTCCGTAACAAGCTCAGTAATTTTTTGGTCTATATGTATGATCAATTAAGTAAAGAAAATAACAAAATAACACATGGAAAATATATTTGGAATGGGAACAATTCAAATATTATGATCAATTAAGTAAAGAAAATAACAAAATAATACAGAAAATATATTCAGAATAGGTAAAAATCAAATATTTTAGAAACCATTAGGGGTCTGAAGAATATATTTTTAACCAACATTTTAACAGAAGATAGCGGAAAAGTATAGAACTGTTCCACAGATGGTACAAAAAACAATTCTTCAGATGTACGGCTCATACCACTTTAAAGAAACATCACACTTATTAAGAAAGCAAAATAAGACGAAAAGAAAAGGATATCTTGAAGCATTTTTCTAATTTCTTCCAGTTCCACTTCCTTCATCTGAATGGATTTTGTGTACTGCACAATCATACTCATGAACTTCAACTTCGAGCGACGATGATCATAGAATCCCCCCGTCATCCCACCTTTCTTGCTAACTTGGTCACCTGATGAGTATTAGCTTATTAAGGCACCCCTGACCCAAACTACCAAGATCATTATGAAAAATACCAAGGAAAACTTCCACCCCAACCTTCCATAGTTATGCAGTCCAGACCATCTATTCGAGCAACTCTTGTAGCCACATCCAAATCCCGGCAAATCACTGTTCTAGCAAATACCTAAAAGCAACAATAAAGAAGAGAGAATAACATAAGGTGTATCATGGTACCAAATCAGCATGCATTTTTCACCACACCGACTGCTAATCATGATCCACCATAATATCTAAGGACATCACATAAAATTATAAACAATGATCAACAACTAATCACAGTGATTGATAGCATAATAGTACTGAGGGGCATGTGATCATTATCCCACCAAAAAGAGGAACAAGTAGAAATTGGTAAAACTGAAGTTTAGACCACTGTAATTGACAATCAAACGTATCTATGAATTACCGCATGTTTCCCCCCATAATCCCTTTAACCTTATCAAACCATACTTAGGTACAATAAAGTTTATCAACCAAAAATCACTCCTCAATTAAAATGGGACAAAGTATAATCTGGCTACTCCATAGCAGTTTCTTCTTCAATGATTGCCAGAAACTGGTTATTATTAAGAGAAACAATGACCACCATTATCCAGCATACATTATAAAAACCCACTACAGCAATACCAAACCAAACAGAATGCAATCAAGATTTGTCAAATAAGAATACATAACTGGAATAAAATAAGTAATCAACCAAGATAACACATCAAACATTAACCTCAGACAACAAAATAATCAAAGCCGGTATTATTTGAAAGTTACCCAAAGGCAAAGATTTTTTTTAAAAACAAGAATGTATGTTGAGAAAACAATCTTTTCAGGGATGACTGATATAGAATTGTCACAGCTCGCCTTAATTTGATTCACCAATCTTTTCTGCATTGATTCAATAAGAAAAGGATTGTTGCTAAAAAAAGGTTTTAGTAAAACACTAGCCACCAACCTGGGCAAATGCAGGGTGATAATTGGGAGAGTACTTCAATCTCTTCATAAGAGGTATCACGTCAGAACTCTGCGGATAAGTTACATGTGGAGCCTTAACCCTGTTCAGTGGCATAAAAGTTACCCGTCCTCCTTTCAAAGCATTAAGGTGTCTAATTATCTGGGTGGATATTTCATCATTCTCGACCACCACATGAAATAAGCTGGAGAGAAAACAGAAGGTGAATAGCATTCTTCAAACATGGAATTACTAAAACAAACAAAAGGCTGCACATGATCACGGTCACCACTAAAGCAAATTAGAAACACATATCACTGCAACATAACATGTAAAGTAATGGAAGTAAATAGTTCATGCATACCTATTCCCAGCAGTGACTTCAACAGCAGTAAAAAACTTTTCATCACAGTCAAGCAACTCAATAAGTGGACCAAATACTCCCCTAATGTTATATTCTCGGCATATCCGTCGAATAGAATTGAGCCCCCTCCTGACATCCTGTTAAAATAGCACCACAGAAGGGCAAAAATGAAATGGGGTTGAGATGGGAGGAATGCTGCCTTAATCCAAGACTAATTTCTTCCAAACAGGTGCAAAGGACATTTTATTAACAGTAAAACCATAACAGAAAGGCAGCAAACAAGAACATAAAGCTATCCATAAGGCTAAACAAAATTGTAGGATTACAAACTAACAAATCAGAAAGCCCATCAGAGGGAAAAAGAAAACCAAAAGCAACTACTTACACCAGGAGTAGCATGATCAAGGCTCTTCTCTGCCTTCTCCACTTCAGCTTTTAGCTTATCAATTTCGGCAGTAAGTTCACTTTCCTTTGCCCACATTAATCTGCAGAAACAAACAGCATAAGCCCAGCATTTTTGCATGAACAAAACCAAAATCTTAAGGGCAGGACGTGTACTTTCGCTCATCCTGAAGCTTGTCTCGCTGTGCTTTATGACTGTTGAACCCTTCACGTGACTGAGAAATAACAGATACTAAAGTTGTAATATCAGCTCTGCGCCCCTCAATATTGGTATCTTGCTTTTTAAACTCCTCGTCAAGCTTACGAATTTCATCAAGAAGCTTTTCCTCCTGAAATATGCCATAGTATATTACTGAGTAACATCCAAGCAATAAAGACATTTAAAGGGCAAAACACAAAGAGGGACTTGTTTGAAGCACAAATCTGTGACAACCCAAACCGAGTCATCTTTATACAATTTTATTGAATCAAACAAAGTGTCAAAATCCTCTCATAACATTTTACCCTAGAATATCATGCTCTGAGGTGTACTGTACGAGGTTGTAATTGTATGCTGAAACAGGTTTTATCCTGAAAAATCTATTACTTTATACAATGCCCAAGAAGCCAAATGCCCATGTAAAATCCAGACCCAGAGCTTACACCAAATCAGAATATCAATTCATATACTTTTGGTGATTCAAGCTGAACTGAGCAACATTAGATTATTGTTCTCAATTTTTTTCCCCATTTGTGGCTTCCCAGTCTAAGGAAAGTAACAAATTTATATCCTTTTGATAAGCAACACACCTTTGGCAGTCAAAAAATTGTAGAAGAGAAGATAAGTGAAAAATATCGCGGTACCCCTGAACAAGGGAAAGGAGCGTAACAAAAGGATACCACGGTCTTTATTGACATAATTCTAAGGAAGCACGCCCAAGAATGTATTGACAGTGCGTTTAGTCATGTAACCACCCAATACAGAGGTAAATAGTCCTTTCATAACAAACTGATGAATCAAGAGGCAAAAAGGCACCTAGAAACATCTGGCAGACTCTATTGGCACCAGTCTATGGCATCTGAAAATTGTTTGTATACTACTGATGAGAATACTTACCTGAATTAAATTTGAAGAGATAACACGCTGTAGATCATCAATTTCCTTCTGAAGCCATTTGTCACGAGCAGCTTTGCTGGAAAATTGGGTGGCACGGCCTTGTTTTTGATAAAGAATACTAAGCTGCTTTTCACGCTCCATTATTCTGCAATTTGCAGATACATATAAAAAGAGAAAAGTACTATACTCATAACTACTCCAATGTCCATCACATGTGATATTTTGCAAGGACTCCAAATACATTTCATTTATTACATCAATAAGAGGTCAAAACTGTTTTGATCCTTCTCTACCCAAAGAAATACATCTAAATTGATAAAACTGCATTGTCAGGTAACACTGACAAAAATTGCATGTATCCTTTAAGTAAGGAATCTTCAAACTCAAGATCGCACACTATCCCCAAGCAAATTGAGAGTTCTAACATTAAAATGATCAAAAAACCACTAGATCATGTGTCCAAAACGAAGGGTTCCACACGCTTGTATATGTAAAGACGTACCCTTTTGTAATCTCCTTTTCCTTCACAGCTTGGTTCTCATACAAAGGGCTAATTTTGTCAAGTTCCTTCATTGAATCTTTTATTTCTCTTTGTAAAGCGTGAAGCTGATTCGCTGCATCCTCCTGAAAGTATGATATGTTAAAAACCATTCAACAGTCTTGGTTCTAAAAACTAATACATGTTAAAAACAGCAAGAAATACTTTGGCTTGGATATTTCCAGAAATCCTCTCTTGCAGGTCTTTCACATCAAGCTCAAGCTCTGTCTGCTTCTTTATCACTTCAGTTTGTCGCTTCTCTTTTGCCTCTTTCTCTTTGTTCAGCCCTTGAAGCTCTTTTCCAAGATCTTTGAGCATCTTGTCCAAGTCCTTGGACCTCTCATGGGAATCCAAAACATTGTTATAATTCTCTGCTGAAGTGTTTGAAACATTGTTCCGAGCCTTCTCTACCTAAACCGTGGAGAAATAGTATGATATAGAGTAAGAAAAATAAATAAGTAGAGAGCAGAATATTGGCTAAAATTAAGATATATTGAAGTTGAAACAAAGAAACAAACTTTAGATTTTGTAGGAACACTCTCAAGGGTCTAGAAGATAGATATCCCTGTAAGCCTACGGTTATAAATGCATAATCAAAAGACCTTTACGAAAGCTCAAGCATATTAACACATACCTCTGCCAACTTCTCTTGAGCATCATGGAGTTCCTTGTCATAAATGGTATATTCTAGAGATTTGCGCTGCCTGTCAAGTTGCTGGTATTTTCTCAGCTCCTCTTTCTCTTCATCAAGCTCCTTCAGTCTCTCATCCAAGTACTGAACAACTTGAATTATCTGCTTTCTCTTGTTTCCTGATCACCAGGAAAAAAATGCATGTATAAGACATAATGCATTGGAAAAAAAAATACAGACTTGACCATGACTTGCCTGTTTCATGCATGATTTTCAAGCTTTCACGGCGTCTCTCCTCGTAAACCCGAGTACCACCAATTTCTTTCAGCAAATCGAGACGCTCAGAGTCTTTCATCAATGTCAGTGATGCAATCTACCAAGTGTTACAAAGAAAACAACATGCATCAAAAAGTGGGGAAAAATAAAACATATGAGCATCGTTTACAACAGAATAAATCCAGAATCAATACTGAAACAGCATCTTCAAGATATAGCTTTCTATAGAAAGGCGTAAGATGCCTACAGAGTTAAAAAAATAAAAAATAAATCACGCACTTTTCCTTGCTGCACCACATAGTATGGATTGGAGCGAGAGAACCCAGCACTTTCAAGCAAGTTCATAACTTCTGTTTTCCTGCAAATTACACAAGCTTTCATCAGAAAACTAACAGAACTAGATGGACTGGGCAGCATGAAAAAAAATGCACAAATAATATGAATTTTTATTAAGAAATAAAGAAAAAAAATACTGACGTGATGTGCTTCCCATCCAGAAAATACTCATCTTTTTTCAAACCAATCGTTCTACGCAGATGCACTTCCTCCTTATCAACCTATTAAGAGGAGAAAGGATAATGAATAACAATAATAATAATAAAGATGTGATAGCAATTCACATAGCAGCATCTGTGAAAGAAAACCTAGGACTACTATGGAGGAAATGAAAAACTCAGCTAATAAAATGAGGTAATAGTTAACAAGGTTATAAAAGTTGGATATATGACTCATTAACCAAATAGGGTGAGAAAAGAGAGAGGACATGAGGCAACATTTAACATCCCTTCCTGATTAAAAATAAATTACTTAGTAATAATAACAGGATAGGAACCATTACCGGGATGCGATTGTCAGAATTATCAAAAACTATCTCCACAAAAGCGGATAAAACTTGGTGCCCTGCACCTTCCTATTCCATAACAAAACAATAAGGAAATTCAGTTCAATCTTACAGCACGCTATCTGATAGGAGAAGGATGAAAAAGCACAGTAAAACGTACATGGAGTAGCTTATGCCTATCTTCACTGCGCAGGTTTTGAAAAAGGTCACTCAATACAAAACGAATAGCTACAGGAAAAAATGCGGGTTAGAAACCATATAATAGCAGTTACAACCATAGAACCAAAAAAAACAACATATCAAGATTAAGATACATGTTTACTCACCATAGAAAAAGTTTGTCTTGCCTGATCCGTTAGCACCAACTGCAAAGCCATTATTTAAATAGATATAATTTCATTAAGAAGTCACAAAAACAACACAGCTTGATATAGAGATGAACTTGAGAAGGAGAGCATGACATTATTTTGAACACAGTCATATTCAGATTATACAAGCTTAATTTACGTATTTGAAACAGTCATGATTTGATCACACAGAGAACAGTAATAAAAAAAATATAACTAAAACAAGCACGGGCAGGTCACAAACGGCATGCCACGTCATCTATTATACTTCTGAACAAAGTAAGAAGAAGGAAAAAAAGTTATCCAACTCACCAACGCAGTTAACTTTTGGACTGAATGGCTCTGTAGCAACCTGCTCCCGGTAGCTCTTAAAACCTTCTATTATAACCTGCAACATTAAATTCAAACCCAGAAATCAAAACCAATGCAGCAACTCGATTCAGAAGAACATCAACAAGATAAAACCCGCGCAACGGAATTACCTGCTTGATATACATGATTTCAAGATTACCCAATTATCCAGCTCTGTCATCCAAACAAAAACTCCATCAATGACCGTGTTTTATTTCCAGTACAGAAAAAGCACAGTCAAACTTAGTTTTTCCTCTACAAAGTAAAACGAATTCAAGGTAGAGTTCGGACTACCGTGAATTGAAGTCAAAGACTAAAACCCTAGCTATGCAAAAAGGAAAAAAACAAATATCGAGCATGGTCTTGAAGTAACTTCTAGGGTTTGAGATTTGAATTGAATCAATAGCTTGTTTGAACTATAGAGTAGAGTAGAGGAATGCTTACCGGTTTAGCGGTGAGTGAGTAGCGAGTAGAGAAAGGGAAGACTGAGTTGAGTAGAAGTCGAAAGAAACTTGTGAAGAAAGCCTTCTGGCTCCGAACTTTGGGGCATTAGAGAGGGAAAGCAGAAATTATGAGCGCCAAAAATCTGTGGAATTATATTTTCCCTTTTTTCACAGATTTTTTCACTTCCAAAATGAAATTCAAAAATAAATATGGAAAAATAAAATAGACCGTCATCATGTGCTGAGATCGTCGTAGTTAACGAACGACTCAGTATTTCATAATCTCATTTGATTTTTCACAAACAAAAAAGGCCGGTCCTAGTCTCAAACAGTTGGGCTTCGGCCCAACCTTATGGTCAAATACTTTCTCGGTCCAAATCAATCATAGTTGATGATGATTTTCTTGTTCGAATTATCAACCATAAGATTAAAAAAAACTCATATAATTTTATTTTTAAATAGAAACAAAATTTAAATTTGAGTTTTTATTGGTATTTTATCGTCGAATAACCATTATTGTTCTTTTTAATTATGATTTCTCACTCTTTTTTCAGTACTTAATTAATTAATTACTCTCAATTTCATCCTCCAAAATGCCACCTTAATTCTAATTGTTTTACAACATATTTTTATTTTTTGAGCTTTAATTATTATCTTTTGTAGATATGTTTCTGAAATATTTTGCTTAAGTTTGTTGCATTTGGTTGTATTGTTGTAGAGTCTAGTGTAATGAAATAATAAGTTAGTCAAAATTATTGTTGTGGTTCTTTGTTTATTACTCCCTCCGTCTTTCAATAAATGTCGTTTTGAAATAGTAAGAATCCGTAGAACAATGATATTTGATCTTATTTTATTCCACATTATTTCATTTTACTCATAATTTTTACTTAAATTACCATACCATTATCAAATTGGGTTGATGCATAAAAAAAAATTGTCATTTGCACAAAATATATGCTTCGGAAAAGATAAATTGACAAGTATTATAACAGTAAAAATTCGTAAGAAAACGACATTTATTAAAAGATGGAGGGAGTATCTCTATTTATAAATAAATAAACTAGACATAGCAATAGTCCTTTCTTGTATCATTTGAAAATAACTTATTTTTATCGTAACGATGTTGATTCCCGTTAAACCGGCTTATACTATAAAAAAAACATTACATCAATTAGCGGTAAAGCGCCTTAAAATAATACAAACAATCAATTTAATTTAAAAAGAGAAAAAAGTCCTCAAGGAGAATGAAACAACATAAACCCTAACCCTAAATCCACAATGTCAAGAGATCCCTTGAGAGCCCATATCCGGAAGAGCTTTTTCGACCCAACCTCGTACGTTGAACTTTCCTCTAAGCTATTTGTTTCCAAAAGTTATGTAGTTGCAAATGTGTCTTTAGTTTATGTTGTAAGCAAATTTATTTTATATGATTTTATAAAATGTATTTATTACAGATTAATCAGTACATTTTCCTTTGCTAAAGTGGTTAATTATTTAAAATTAATACTTTTTATAAAAAAAAATGATTTTTAGTTGTACTTGATAGTTTTTTTTTTTTTTAATAAAAAGTGAGTCTGATTAATTCACGTCTGCAAGTACAAAAAGCGCGATTGTCTCGGAGCATTCTCCTATCCAAATATTTCCTAAACTGGAAATTAAAACCAATTGGCCTAACTCATGTGCTGGGACATTGCAGGTTCTTTTAGTGTGTGTAAAAAAGCAACTACGGAACGCAGACGTAAGTTGTACTTGATAGTTGACATATGGTAGAGCTACATTGCATCAAAACTCTTCTTTTTTTAACAATATTATTCCTTTGTTTACATCTTCAAGACTTCAAGCAAGTAAACTTATATAATAAAATTCATAGTTACATATGAGGATTTTTAACAAGACCTAATTGCTCAGACGATTGCAACTGACAATCCCATTGCAATAACATAATGATAGTAGTTTTAAGTTGGGCTGGGGCAGAACTTTAAAAGCCCGATCCCGAAGATTAGTTTATTGGGCTAACATAGCCCATGGACTCAAGTTTAGTATCTCGAAATTAAAAATTATTATTAATTTTATTTAGAAAAAAGAAAAGAAAGACAAACGGTAGCCGCTTCTTGAACAAATTCGAACTACCAGCGGAGTAAGATACAAACCCTAGCTCCACACCTCCGCCCACTCCGTCTGGTTTTTCTGAAATTAGGGATTAATTTCAATCCCTTCCGCCTCACCTAATGAAGAGAGGAGGAAGGCGAGAAGCCAAAATTGAAGAAATCGAAGATGGAGAAGAGGACGAGAAGCAAAAACTTTCCAAGTCGGCGGCAGGAGTGAGCGATGACGACGACGATGAGGGCAACGAGGATTTGAGCTTAAAAATCGTGGAGAAATCGCTCATAAGGACAGCCATGTTTGACCGTAACAACACCAATGGTGTGGTTTTGGTGGACCCCGGTCTGGGCAGTGGAAGTGACAGTGGCGTGGGGGATTTGACACCATCATCTTCATCGCTGGTGACCCAAGCAGTAGATGCTTGCCCCAGCGGGAGTAAGAAGAAGAGAAGGAAGAAGAAAAAGGCCCAAATTGCTGACCAATCTGTGAGTATAACATACCTTCGTCGTTTTCTAATTTTCAGCAGGAAGTTATCATTGCATCGGCCTTACGAATTCCACTGATTTTAAATGACCACTGCAAGGTAACTGTTGCAAATGAAGAGCAGAGAGCTGAAACAACAGAGGAGGTAGAGACAATCGAGGGGGTGCCTGCAGTTGAATTAGTTGAAGCTGATGATGCAAATGCCGGTGACGTGTCTGTCAATGTTGTGCTGCAAAAGCTTCTTGTGAGTTGTTTGTAAGATAAATTATATGTTTTGGGCAATGTGATTCAAAATCGTTGCAAAGACTTAGATGGTATGCATGTTATATTTATTATGTGTCAGCGCGGGCCAAGGTATTTCGATCCTCCAGCAAGCGGTGGCTGGCCCACGTGCTATAATTGTGGTGAAGAAGGTCATATGGCTGCAAATTGCCCATCCTTTACAAAGAAGAAAAAACCATGCTTTGTCTGTGGGAGTTTGGACCATGGTGCTAGGCAATGCCGTAAGGTTTGTGCAAATTAAAGCCTTGTTATTTTGTGTGTTTGAAAACAGTGGTTGTTTCTTGAGCTTGAACACATTTATCTTTATGATTTTTCTTAGTAAAAAATTGAGTTTGAGTTGAGATTCTGCATTTTATCTGTGTGACTACTGACTATTTGTTTGGGTTTTATTAATTTATTTATTCTGTAGGATCAAGATTGCTTTATTTGTAAACAAGTTGGCCATCGTGCAAAGGATTGTGCAGAAAAACATAAAGTTGTTTCTAAAATATGTTTAAGATGTGGAAATTCGGGGCACCATATGTTTTCATGTAGCACTGATTATTCTCATGATGATCTCAAGGTTGTTTCCCACCTCCTACACTGTTGTGATTTCTCTTTTGTACCATGACTTGTTATCAATAATAACCATAGTAACTTGAATTCAGGAAATACAATGCTACATCTGTAAGAGTCTTGGCCATCTATGCTGTGCTAATTATGTTGATGACAGTTCAATAGAGGTTTCTTGCTACAGATGCGGTGAGCTGGGCCATACTGGTTTGGTAAGTGCTGCTCTGTTATTTCATCCCAATGACCCTATTCTGCTTTCATGTTTATGGTTTATGGTTAGGTTGACAAATCATGATTCACATACATGGTATTTTCATTTGTGCCATAAAAACTAAAATGCATATTGATCCTTGCATGCACGTTGAGGAATTGCATATTGCACCTTTGTATGGTGCAGCATTGTTATAGTGTAATGTTTCTTTCTTCTTATGAATATGAATAGTATCATGTTTTTCTGCGAGTGATTTGGTACCCACCATAAAATTTCGTGTCTTATTGTTCATTACTGCCTAAATTGTTCTTCCATAATTGTCATTGCTTTAATAATTTTGGGATGCCTTAGCAAAGTGTTGTGGTTTTGAAACTTATTTCTGTGCTTTCTTTTCTTTGGTGGCTATTTGTAGATGATTGGATATTTTTGTATTTCTTTGATGTTTCTGTTGTTCTGAAACATCCTAGAAATTCTAGATGCATAAATTGGCTCTGTTGTACTGCTGCCAAATTTCTCTCCACCCTTGCAACATTAAAGATGAGTGCATTAATTAAAGAGACATTCTAGAAACTCTAGATGCATAAATTATGTATGTCGTGAGAGAGAGGTTTAATGGGAAGTTCAAGATAAGGTGATATCCTGTTATTTTTCCCTACAGGAAGAATGTTACTGGGAACTGTTTTCCTGTTTGGACAATCTATAGTACTCGTTCTGTCAGTGTGGTTGTTAGCTTCTCTTCTTTTCCAGCCTTTTCTTGTGGATTTGGAACATTTGACAGGAGTGTTGGCACTCTTCAACAAATATTTGTCTTCCCCTTTTTAATGCAATGGGCTTTATGCAGTCATGTTCAAGGTTACACGAGGAAAGCACGAGTAATGCATCACCTAGTGTTTGCTACAAATGTGGAGAAGGAGGGCATTTTGCTCGCGAGTGTTCAAATTCTACTAGGGTAAGTTCTCGGCAAATCTGTTATGGATGTCCAGCTAATCATTTCTTGTTCCTCTTATTTGAGTTTTATATCTGTTTCCTCTGTCATGGTATTCTGAATTGCACTTTACATTGATTATAGGAATTTGGTAGACAACCTTTGCCTGTTTTAATTGTTGGGTGAAGTCAATGCGATTAAGTTGTGGAAAAGAAAGCTTTTGTTTCTTTTTGTGTTTTTTTTTTTCTTTCCTAGCAATACAAAAATAACGGAAGTGGAGATATTTTTTGGGAACTTAGCTTATTTCTAACATCAGTTATTTGTGTAAATGACGATCGATCATGATCTTTCTACCTATGCCCATTTACCTTGAAAAAATTGTGTCTACTATTAGAATCATGGATTGGGTTTGTCAGAATATAACATTGCTGATTGGGAATTAGGACCCTGGATTTCAACTTATAAAACTAATTATTGCTTTGCTACTTGCCTCCTTGAGGATTTTGGCCTGATGTGCTTTCTTTCCACTTCATTTCTTGCAAATCTAAATAATTTCTTTTATATTGAACATATGAGTTCTGGTTTAGTTATTGTGTAAACTGGGACATTCTACACTAAACATGAATATTGTTCCCAATTTGGAAACCCAAATAGAAATGTTTTAGTAGGATCAGGATAAGCTAAATCTAACATAATCTCCCACCATTTCAGATAACTTGCAACATTCTTGATGCAAGTTAATTTTATTTTGCAACTATGTTTCTTTATATATGTAAAATTTCCTTGTTTTATGGGAGGGGATTTTACTTCACTTCTTGACGTCGGGGCATTTGTAATGTTGGTTCTCTTCTTTTTTTGGGTAATATGTTGGTTCTTTTCAACCATATGCTCCCAATTTCTTTTAGTAGTTTAATGATTTTTTTTTGTTATGCGCTACTTTCTTTAATTAGTGGGCATTTCTTTATGCATACATGCACGCAGTTATATGATGAAGGCACCATCACAGCATCTCTTAGTTCATGCTACAAATGTGGTGAAGGAGGGCATTTTGCACGGGAATGCAGAAGTTCTGCTAAGGTAAGCCTAAGCATCTTTGTTTTCTTAATGTATATATACTTTCAGAATCATTATAGGCTGCTGCTTAACAATGGCCATCTGTGATGCTCAGGCTAGGAAGAGAAATCATGAATCATCAACCCCTGCACTCAGAGCTCATACAGAAATTAAGGACAATAATATAGGAGTAAAATCTGCTCCTCATGACCTCGGCAAGAGAATGAAAAGGGGAAAAACTAAATCTGAACAGAAAAACACCTCAACGCCGCCTAAGGCAAAGCATAGAGGTAGGCGGATTATCGAGGATTCTGATGATCTACGAAGCACCTCAACGCTGCCTAAGGCAAAGCATAGAGGTAGGCGGATTATCGAGGATTCTGATGATCTACAAAGACCAGGCACCGGAATGCCATCGAAGTCTAGACACAGAGGTGGGTGGATTACAGAGGATCCTGGAGACTCGTACACACCAAATGCCAAACAAAATAGTTGGAGGTCTCCTTCAAAGCCTTCTTATAATCGAGCTTCTGGACCTCACATGTCAAATCCTCAATCTTTTAAGCAAATGAGGGGTAGTCAGTCAGGAACCTCTGGTTTGCATGGGTCAGCGCCTGCTTTCCAGCAGGGTTTTCCTGCGTCACGGTTAGGGTCATCACCTGCTTTTCAGCAGGGCTATCCTGATCCTTATCATCATAGCCATCATGGTTCTTACCATCATGGCCATCATGATTCTTACCATCATGGTCATCATGATTCTTATCATCATGGCCATCCTTCATCAACGCCGCCAGCGTTCCAAAATGGGTTTTCAACATCAAGGTTAGATTCGGCACCAGGTTATCAGCACGGATATTCAGAATCAAGATTTGGGCAGTTCGGCGACTCTGGAAGGGTTGGCAACCAGGGCTACCATGGCAGCCATGGGACGAGTGGACAATATGGTTGGCGATAGGAACCTCTGTAAGCCAACCTGGTAAGGGATTTTGAATGGCCAAGTTCAGAAGCCAATGTATTGCCCTGTTGTAGTGTTCTTTGCTTTTGTTTTAACTCAATTCATCAATTATTTATTAGCAAGGTGTTTTTTTGTTCTCTTGTGCCATCACCATTGTAGCGCTTAAGGAATAAACTTTGGTTTATACTGAAACAATTAGAGTATTATTCTCGAAATTGCTATTGCTTGGTTTTCTCAGGTTTTGTAAGATCATGGCTTAATTGGTTAATTAATTAATTATTTTTTTTAAAAATATTTTTGCTTTATCCTTTTCGATATTTAGAAGCTAATGCAACGACTACGTTTTGTATTAACTAGTTTTCCAAACAGGTGATCATATATCATCATTTACATCAGGGGGAAACTTCACAAGGATCAATTTCTCAATGCTAGTACAAGTTTTTCTTTTTCTTTTTTGAATGCTTGAGGATTTGATTACTAATTGTTT
This sequence comes from Viola pubescens var. scabriuscula, assembly GCA_002752925.1. Lineage (NCBI taxonomy): Eukaryota > Viridiplantae > Streptophyta > Magnoliopsida > Malpighiales > Violaceae > Viola > Viola pubescens. The sequence goes on along the minus strand of NBIL01134384.1, from coordinate 87 downwards.
TTCATATATATAACCACACCTATTAAACATGGGCAATGCTAAATGGGAGGAAGCATTATTCATTAAACATTAATTCCTCCCATTTAG
>NBIL01134370.1:0-12239 GCA_002752925.1 Viola pubescens var. scabriuscula | reverse complement strand
CATATTGTTTTATTTTTACTCATAATTTCCACTCAAATTACCACAGCATCATCAAATTGGGTTGATTCATTTTTTTTGGGTCATTTGCACAAAATATATGCTTCGGAAAATATAAAATGAAAAATGTTATGAACAGTAAGAATCCGTAGGAAAAAGATATTTTTTCAAAACCGGATGGAGTAGCAAATTAATCTCATTTTAGCAATATAAATTTCAAATAAAAAAAATGATTTTCTCATTGTGGTTAAGGTAGTCTATCTAATTCTCTCAAGCGAAGACTAAATTAATTCGTTCTAATTTAGCACTGAAAAAATCCGAACACTTGTCCATAATTCATGTTACTTGATAGGAAATAAGTGACTTAAAAATTAAATTTATTTTATCCTCTCTCTTTTTTTTTTTAGAAAGTTTTGTACTTTTTACATTAGTCATTCATATTACTCACACAAAAAAATTAAATTCTTCTATAACAATCCTCAAAGTTCTATTCCTTTTGCTTTAATCCTTCGTATTTATTCCTAAATAAATAAATTCTCTCATAATAGTCTTAATTAAAGTGTTATTATTTTACTTTAATCATTCATATTTGCTTACAAAAATTTTAAATTCTCCAATAATAATTCTTTAAGTTTTATTCTTTTTACGTTAATCCTAACAAAAAAAATTATTTTGCCCCCTAAAAAAATTTCATGCTCCACCACTAACTAGTATATAAATGTTCAAATTGCATTTAGGAAACTATATATCGCACTAACAACTATAAAACGTTCGTGTGACGATTATTTTCGCGTGAAATTGATAAATAATTAATTCAATTCATTGATTACCCATATTTAAATTCCAATTCCACAGAATAAAAAACCTTATCTTACTCTAAAGAATATATATAATTCCATCACTTTCAAATCCAAAGGCTGATCTTGATAATCTATCTTATCACATATGTTAATTAAACAAATAAACGGAAGTAATCAGTTAATGTCAACACGCAACTTTTAATTACCTGACGGGTGAAATCGACATTTCACATTAATTAATTTCTGTTGACAAAATCGCTCTATTGTTATTTAAAAAAAAAGATTAGATTATCTTATCTAGGCGCGTTTGTAAATAATTTCCAAATCGTATTATGTGTTTTAATTTTTGTCTTTACGATTGTTCATATTTGTTCAATTAAGCTCCTAAATTTAAATTGACTTTACTTTTTTACCCCGCATTTGTAAATAATTTCCAAATCGTATCATGTGTTTTAGATTTTTATTTTTATTTTTGCCAGTACGTTTGTTCATATTAATTCAATTAAGCTCCTGAATTCAAATTGATCCTTTTTTTTTCCAAAAAATATTTATTATCCTACGTAAAAAAAATATTATTATTATTTTTGCTGACATGGTGAGACATGCCAGAAAATTATAAAGTTCAAGAAAAAAATATATAACTAATTTATTCATCTTAATGCAATTTATGATATGTAAATTTAAAACTTCATTTGCACTATTAAATTCATTTAATTTGATAAGTAATTTACTAAATTTAAAACTTCATTTTTACTATTAAATTCATTTAATTTCATAAGTAATTTACTAAATTTAATACATTTTATTGTGAAATTTGAAAGAAGTAATATTTAAGAATTTAAAAAGTTGCATGATTCTCTGTATAAATACTTATAGTCATTCATTCTAAAAGCCACGACGCCTATGATAATGACTTTTCTAATAGTGAGAATAAATTACAAAAAATTGCCTATAAAAAGAAGAAGTTACAACAAGTTAATTCCAAGTAAAAATTAATTTTGATACAAAAACTTGGATTATATAAGTTAGAAAATCGTTGTTTAGAAAGAATATAAACCATATATATATATATATATTTCACATCAATTTGTCAACATCTATCACGCATTTTTTAAAAGGAGTTGAAAATAAATATAACCTGGAGATGACGCATATACACAACCGCAACTTGCATATTTTTACTAAAATCATTATGACAAGTACAATATTAATTTATTAAAACATTTACTGAATTTCTTGGAAAATAAAAACTGATTTAGTAAGTCAACCGAATTAATTTCAGCCAATTTTTATAAATTTGAGGAATAATTTTAGAATTTTCAACAAACCTAAAGACTAAGAAGGACGTGTAGAATTGTTCATAGTATGAATCAATCTTATCAATATTATTTTTATCGTAAATCTCAATTTCGAATTTACGGAGTACTCGAATGAAATTATTCGCATATTAAAAAATGATACTACAAAAAATACCTTAAAAGTTAAAAAAGCATGAATCATAATCATATCTTAATGAAAATGACATGAATTAATCAACCTCCTTGATTATACTTTTAAAACCAAGTTTTGGTAGTATTACTTATTACATACGCTGAAGCCCTAAGATTCATTCACGTGTACGGTGGAGATCATCCAACCTTGGGCTCAATTGCATTATAAATAGCAAGTCCTGAACCCAACTCAACAAAGAGTGAATTGAAATTCCAACTTTGGGCTCAGAGAAAAGGGGAAAAAAGAAAAAGAAAAGATGTCTTCCGGCAGCAATGGGTAATTTTTTTTAATTATTATTCCCTGAAATATAAATGTTATTTCTTTAATTAATTAATTAATCAATCAATTAGTAGCAACTAAATTCATTTAATTTAAATTAATTATTATTTTTGTTTCCCTTATAATTGCTGGTGTGGAAAATACCATGACCTGGATATTACTGAAACCACCATGGCGAAGACGATCATTTTTTTAAAGGGTATATTCTTAGTTCATAATTTGAAAAAAAAATATTAATTAATTCCATTATGTATTGAGTTGCTATCGATTTATTTCTAAACATTTCCATCCATTTTCAATTTAGTCATACTATTAGTTTTAGCTTTTCCATTAACTTTTGACGAAAAAATAATAGTATTATTTATTACTATGAAAATATATTTTAAATATTATTTTATAAAAGTAACAAAATCCTAAAAGAAACCATAAAAGATGAAGTTACTATATAATCTTGCATTTTCGTGTATTTAATTTCCGAAATTTGAATTAAAAGTGAAGAGGTTTTTTTTAGTCTAATCTTATTTTGAAACTGATGCAGGTCGAGGGAGGGGGCAGAGGTGAATTATGGTGCTGAGAATGGATGCAAGTGTGGATCAGACTGCAGCTGTGACCCATGCAACTGCAAATGAGATCATGAGCAAAACATATGAATTATAAATTTCAATATTTTAAAAAATAAAGCTACTAAAAAGTCTCTTTCTGTAAAAATAAACTTATGTGTGTAAAATAAACTGCCAAGAACATGTGTTGTGCGATGAATGTTTGGTATGGCTGCTTTTTGTCTCTGCTTTGTTCACAGCTCAATCATCACCACCCTTCATCTCTGTTTGGAAGGGGAGGGAACTTGAAATATTAATGAAAAATATGGATATATAATGTTATATTTGTTTTTATTTTCTGATCTAATTTTTTTTTTGTTATATTATTAATAGTCATTACAAGAATCCATAATTTTACATCATAAAAACAGCGTACACTAATTTATTGAACTACAATCAACTTGTGGTCTAAACTCGATTTTATTATTTCTCTTATGCTTTTATTTATATGTATATATATATATAAGTTAAAAATTGTTGGGGAAAATTCAAATTTATTCAGCGGGTATTGTTGTATCGGGTTGTTCCCGATTTAGTCCGTATCCTATCAAAATTAATTTTACGACCCCTTATATATTTTTTATTTGTATCAATTTGGTCCAACTATTAATGTTAATTCACTTTTTTTTTGTTAAATTTCAAGTGATCGAGTGACCCAATTAAACCATAAATAATGATTGATGTCATTCTTATTCCATAGCATAAGTATTTTTCTAATTTTTAATTATTATTTCTAATTAATGATAAAACAATGCTACTTAATTATGGTATCAATTGAGTCACTGCGTGATTTAATAGGATGATAACTAAATTAGTAGCAACTAATCGGTAAGAGAAAAAATTAAACTTTCCCCAAAGTTGTTAGAAGTTAGAAGTAGGGGTGCGCATCGAATCAGTTCGGTTCAATTGAGATCAACTTAATTTGGTTTTTGGATATCTCCATCCAAACTAACTAATTCAAATTATTTTGGTTATTTATATTCGTAATTGAAATTAATTTTGGTTCGATATTCAGATATTTGAATCATTCTAAGTTTTATTGGAACTTTATTCTATTAATGGTGAGAAATATTCGTATGACTTTGGTTTGTTGGCGGTGAGAAATATTAGACTGTTAGGTTTAAGAATCTATAGCATAAGACATTATTTTTTAAGTTCTTTCATATTTTAAATGTAGTAAATACTAATAATTTTATACTAGTTTAAGCCTTTTAAGAGATGAACGAGGATAATTTATAGTATTACAAATAAAATTAAACTGTTCGTGTTTTTATTTTTATTTTTCTAAATACGATTGAGTTAGTGAGTTGGGTCGGGATTTAATTTTAATGACTTATCGCCTATTAATCTTAAATTCTTTAAAAAAAAAAGCTTATAAAGTAATACGTTGTTTGGAAGATTTATATGGTCGAATATGAAAATGTAAAAAAAAAAAATCACTCAAATTGAACCAAATAGTATTTTGGATATTCTATTTAGATATCCAAAATAGCAATAGATAATCATTTGGAACACTAAAAATTCAGTTCAATAACGCCGTTATAACATCCACTTGACGGACCGGCACCCGATGTGGTCGTTGCCAGTGAATGTTGTTAAGCTATTTGGTCTCGGACTCTCGGGTAACCAGCTTGACGAAGACCAGATAGCAGACAACAGTCAACCGGTGCAATCCATATATATATTATAAAAAGGGAAGAAAGAATTAGGAGCTCAAAAAATCTCCTTGCCTTAAGAAAGAAATCAGCAGCACTAAATCAATGTCTTATACTTTGATCTCTTTTTAAACCACCCATCTTATCAATCTTTCTTTATCCTTTACTTAATTACTGATTAAAACGCACAAAAAATGACACAGAATTCGATTGTGTTCTCTTCTTGCTATGCGATTCTAGTAAGTTTCTTCGGCCTCTCCTGTGCAATAAACGAGCTGGGTTCTTCTTTTTCATACAACATATTCACTATATCCAGCCTCAGATACCCTGAAACTCGGGTCAAGCCTTTCGATTTGCGTTATATAAGAGGTATGCGTGCTATTCCAAAACGACCCTGTTCATCATTTCATTGTCTGCCCCCTTTTCTCTTGATTCTTGAAGGATTACTAGCTGTTTTAAATCATTGGGTTTTGCTCAAAAGTTTTGAATTCTATGAAATTTCGTCACTTTCAGTGATGTGTTTGCCAGTTGTTGATTTTGATTCTGTTGGAGATTTTCTTCTACAATGAGTTCTGTAATAATGAAACTACTTTCTGTTTGTGATCGTTAGTTTCAAATTCCTTTCATTGCTTCAGTAATACTGAAACTTAGATGAAATTTTATTTTATTTCTGTTGCTATTATTTAACCAGTCCTTATTTATTAGCTCTGTCTGGGTGGGTTTGTTGCAGTTGAGTTGCCACTGTGGTTTGCTTCTGTGTCCATAGTAGTGCAGTCAGATGTCGATCTTGTAAGTATGGTTCTCCACTGCTTCATTTTGTTCTGTTGATTTTTTCGCGTATCTTTGGAGTTCTATATGGCTATCTCTGCGTTTTGAGTACAATTCTCTCTGACAATTTGTAGTGTTGAACTCCACTACTTTTTTTTGCAAATGTAATATTTGTGCTTCCTCCTTAGCTCAAGGTTTAAGTTTCCTTTGCAGGATGCTAAAACCATATCGAAGGTTCCTAAGAGCATGCTGCCTCTGATCTGCTTCAGAGACGGTAGCCCCCCTCTGCCAGATGTCTTAAACAGTTCTGTTGTAGAATTAGGTAAAAGATGGGGTAGTATGTGATAAAAGTTATACCATTTAGTCTGTCAGTTTGTTCAAGAAAATAATATGCTGCTAGAAAATGTAGTATAAGACATGTACCAACTTGCACAACCATAGAATATTTCCTTTTCCTGGTTTCTTTTTTATTTTTCAAAAAATCCTTATTTGATCTGTTATTTTTCTGTAAGTTCTTCATGATAGTGAGGCATCTGAACTGCCTGAACTCCCAGTGTATATCTTTATGTAAATTACTCCATACTGTTTCATCCAGTGAAAGGAACTTTCTGTATTGCTTACTTCTTTCGGTTTGGATGCATTGAAAATTCTAGTTCTCTTATATAGTCTGTTGTCTCGTTGTTTAAATCAAATAAGCACTGACTAGAAAAGAACTCTTGTTGTTACTGCATTAGGTCCCCTCTCTGATAGATCATTTGAAGGAATTCAGGGTCCACAAAATGTGCAGTGCTATCCACTTCAGAAAAATTTGACAGTGAAGTTGACAAATGAGCAGGTTTGTCATCATTTTCTGTTCTTTTCAAGAGTTCATGTGTAGACTGACAATGGTGAAGGATGCGAGAAAATCATTGAAAGAATCTGGCGTATCGGGTCCGATACTCATTCCTCACTTCCATGTTTTTTCTTTCTTAATACCATCCAAGCCTGTCCACTCAGAGAGTTGGATTTCTCATTGTTTCAAGCTAGGATGAAGGGTTTTGGTATTTTGGTGCATTTCCTCTGCAGAATGTTTCTGTTCCTTTTTTCTTTTTTATATCTTTTGTTTGGCCGATAACAGTTGTCAGTGTTATTGTCAGATTTCTCCAGGAGTTTGGTATCTGGGTCTGTTCAATGGAATCGGACCTACAAAGGCGCAATCGAAGATGGTATAGTTCATTCTATCTCGTTATTGACCTTTAAAGGGATCCTCCCACACCACTGTCCGAACCCCAGTGGCTTCTCATTATTGATGTTTAATAATATACGTTCTCATGTAGAAAAAAAACCTGTTTCATTCCTTTTAGTTGGTCTATTGATATTTGATAGTCTGCATCATCCCAGGATTAACTTCCTCGTCATTCGTCTCCTTGATAAGGACCAGGACAAAAGCAGTAGAATGATGTCCGGAATTACGGCTAATTTGTGGTGCAGGAATCACTTGTCTACATTTCAAGTCTATTCTCATTCACTTCTATTTTAATGTATGTCTCTTACGCTTGATTAGCCAACCAGCTGGCTGCATATTATAACACTATTATAGTTAAGTAGACTGGAGATTTGTGACAAAATGGCTGTGGTTCAGATTGGGGATGCTTTTGAAACAGAAAGTTTAATGATGAAATCCATTCATATGCTAAATGTTTTTTCTTTTGTCAGAATGAAAGGACTGTATGCTGCTTTCTGTTGCCAGTTAGAGGAAATAATTAAAGTAGTTTCAGAAAAGTTCTGGTTTGAGCGTCAGTAAATCTCATAGAGTCCACAAACTCATGCTTTAGACTTGTCTAGAGAAGACTACTTGCATACAATTGTAGTTGTGTTTCTTGTCTCGCTTGTTTTATTTGCTTTCGCTCTTCCCTTTGTCCAATTTCACTGCCTTTTGACGAGGGGTTAGACTATTACAGTCATCAATATTGCAACTATTTAGAAAGTAAGAGATCATGCTAAACTCTCCGGCCTTGCAGATTGTCCGCAGCCCGGCATACTCCTTTAGTGCTAACATCAGTGTGGAAGGATGCATGACATCAACAATGTGGGGACAGTACTGTAACCAGACAATTGACCCACTCTTATGTTCTCCAGCTGAAGGCTACAATCTTCCCAACAGTATATCTAATGAAAACTTTGGTGGAACTGACGAGGTGGTTTCTTGCACAAATTTGGTGACTCCTTGCCATGGAGAAGGTGAACCAAAAGTGTATTCCCTGGATGTGGTGGAAATAGCAGAACAATTAGTAATTATGGCAAATAATGTCACTTTCGATACAAATCGGTTGAAAAGCAGTCCTGACGCTAGTGGAACTATTCTAATGTGTTATGTTCGGAGTGGTGCAATGCCTTCATTGGCACTGCATGACTATTCTGCTGACATAAACAAAGGCCCTTTAATTATTCCCTCACCTACTGTTGGCCGCTGGTTTATCACTGTTTTACCTGCTAATCTTTCCATAGCACATGGAGGGATTCAAAATACTGCCACACATGTTTGCTATTCAATTAAATGGCAAGTTCTTGAATGCCCACTTGGGAAGGCTGGACTGAACTGTACCTCTGAGAGATACACACTTGAGGTAAGATCATTGAGGAATATGTTTCCCATGCGTGCATTTTATTGCGGTGGTTTAACTTTTGTCTTTTGAGGTGAATGATGGATGAATGAGTCTGACTAATAATAATCTGCGCTTATGAAAATGGGTTTAATGTTCATCATTCTGTTGCATGTCAAAATGATAATTTAGATTTCATTTTGAAGATTTGCAGTTGAAGCATTGAATTTTCGGTGAATAGTTTTACTAACAAGCTTAGACTGGTGTCTGCAGACAGTTCTAAGGAGAGACTCTTTCCCCTTCGAATCCTATTTTTTCCCCGTCAGTGGAAAAGTGTCCTCAGATTCAGCTGAGTTTCCTCTTGATCCCCTTTCAAGCAATTCCTCATATGCTGGACAACCAGATAATGCCTGGACATATTATGTCTTGACAATTCCTCGCGGGGGAGCTGGAGGAAACATCCATATCAAACTTACATCCGATGCAAAGATAAATTATGAAGTATATGCAAGATTTGGTGGACTACCATCTCTTGACAGTTGGGACTATTATTATGCAAACAGAACTAGAAGCAGTGATGGTTCAATGTTTTTCATGTTATATAATTCAAGTGAAGACAAGGTTGATTTTTACATTTTATATGTTAAAGAAGGAATTTGGACATTTGGACTAAGGCAGATAACTAGCAGCAGTAGTGTTGCCAGCATTCAGACGGTCATGTCTCTTTCTGTTGAGAGATGCCCAAGAAGATGCTCCAATCATGGAGAATGCAAAATAGCTTTGGATGCCAGCGGATTGACATCATACAGGTTTTATACTTGGTCCACATATTATACTCTTTCTATGTGTGAACTTATTTTCTTTTTTCAGATTTAGTCGTGATTTAGTAGAAATAGATGCAATGCATGGTGATGAAGTTTCCTTCAAGGTTTCTAATCATTATTGTTTTGAATGTCAAATGTAAAAGTTTAAATTTAATTTTCCTTGTTTTGCTGAGTTCTTTGAATGATTCAAATTTTCCCGCAGCTTCTGTTCCTGTGATCGAACGCATGGAGGCTTTGATTGTAACATTGAAATTGTATCACATCAAGGTATATGCTGTGTTCTAGCTATTTGTTCCTGGTACAACAGTTACTTTATGCAAAATGCTGAAACGGTGGTAGTATTTCATTCAAAATTTCCTCCACACTTTTGTTGGGCCATAACTGGCTATGACTCCTTTATGCAAAAGCAGCATGGAAGGTTTTCTCATAGACTCTATTAAGTCATGAATTTACATGTGTAAATGAATCACAACTTAGCATTGTGCAATGTGGAGGTTTCCCCCTAATCAAGAAGATCAAATGGTTGCAGGACACATGTGGCAGTCAATTGCTCTTATTGCATCAAATGGTGCAGCTATTCTTCCTGCATTTTGGGCTCTTCGGAAGAAGGTAATGCTCATAAACGTCTCTTTGATTGACACTAAGATAGACTGGCAGGAAGGGTGATGATGATAAAGGGGGAATGTTTCAAATCTATCCTGTGATTTATAACAATGCCAATATTTTTTTGTAAAATGCATCTTAGATTAACCAGCCTTTTAGTTCCATTCATAGAATGTTTTACTAAACGACCAACCATAGGAATTGGTGATTCTCGATAAATCTCGAGGACGTAACAAATCAATCTTGGGAGGGATTATGCATATTTTACCGACCTTTTTATCATTAGATGATATCCGGCTGAGTTGATTCATGCTGATTATTTGAATGAACTATGCAACCAACCGTTTAGTTCTCCTTTAATGAAGTTAGTTTCTCAATGCAGGCTTTTGCAGAGTGGGTACTCTTTACAGCCAGCGGAATTTCGAGTGGATTGTATCATGCATGTGATGTAGGAACCTGGTGTGCACTATCATTTGGTGTATTACAGGTACTTGTGGCTTCTATCATTGAATAGCATCACAATAGTGCCTGTTGCAACTTGCAATGAATTGAATTATATTTTTTGACATTTGCCCAGCAGGATCTTCACTTCTCTATCCAATACCTTTATTCCTTTTTTATTTTGTTTTTGTAGGTTATCTGAGATCTTAAGCATGTTGGTTTGTGATATTATTTGACCAATCAACTCGTAATATTTCAGTTCATGGACTTTTGGCTCTCTTTCATGGCTGTGGTGAGCACTTTTATATTCTTGACTACTATTGATGAAGCTTTCAAAAGGACAATTCACACAATTGCTGCCATCCTTACAGCCCTCATGGCCATAACTAAAGCAACAAGGTGCGTCGTAGTGATATAAATAGCTCAAGCATGTTTAGTGCAATTAATATGAACATTCCAGATGTTTAAGCAGATAATGGACTCGATGAACTACGCAGGTCCTCCAATATTGTTCTTGTGATAGCAATAGGGGCAGTCGCTCTTCTTGTTGGATGGCTGATAGAGTTATCTACCAACTTTAGGTCATTCTCATTCTCGGCGGGATTTTGTTTAAATATGCTCACCAGGTGATTCTCTCTACTAGATCAACATTTACCTTCAGGTAAACGTTCCATTTCACTTAAAAGAAACAGTTCTCATTTGTGTTATTTGCTTTAGATGGGAAACCATTAGAGGATGGCTAAAGAATTTATTCAAGACACTTTGGAGAAGATTTCGGTGGGGTTTTGTACTTGCCGGCTTTATTGCGCTGGCCATGGCAGCAATAAGCTGGAAACTGGAAAGCAGTGAGAGCTACTGGATATGGCATAGGTATCATGAAATTTAAACTCTTGTCTAATCTCCATCCCCCTTTTGCCATCCATCTCTCTTGATTTTTTGATCTGGGAATTGCTATGCAGTGTGTGGCATGTCAGCATATATGTATCTTCCTTCTTCTTCCTTTGTTCAAAGGCAAATGCCATACCTAGTGAGAATCAAGGAGCCGGAGATGGAAACTATGGGTTAACGCGGCAGGATTCTTTTACAGGCGGTGGCTAGGAATGTGAGGGAGGAAGGAAATTTAGTAGAGTTTAGCTCTCAACTACAGTAAGGAAACAGGTTAAATCAACACACATCTCAGGGAGGGAGGGAGGAAGAAAAAGGTTCGTCTAAAGCCACATTCTCATGTCTCGCCGCGTTTTATCCAATGGCTAAAACACGAGTTCGCATGTTAGAGTGTTTTGTACCATCGGCAAATGTAAAAAGAAAGAGACTTCTTCCATTGCTTCAACAGAGCAGATGTTACCAATGCAAGAACATCCACTGCAGCGGCTCGTCGTAAGCTGCAAAATTTTCTGTTTTTAGATAGTTGTATACCAATATATATATATATATATATAGGTTAATGAGTTGAGGCAGTATAGAAATGCTATAAGCTTCAGTAGGAGCAGAGGCATAAGGGTTTCTGCTATGCAACAATATGTTGGTTAATTTCTTCACTTTTTGTACTTTTTCAAAATTTATAGAAACAATGGTTGTCATTATTTTTTACTTTATACTAGTAGTAATTACCAAATAATTATAAAATTTAGGGAGAAAATGTACCGATATTTCAATTTTCAAAAAAATGTGACCATGGGTTATAACACCATACTAAGTGTTGATGAACAACTCCATTAGCAGTGACAATTAGACAAACACCACCATACTAATTAATTAAAAACAATCAAACTAACTAACTAACAGTCAATTATGTTTTATTTTCCTAATATGATTATTGTATTTATTTTATATTAAGTTTAATTACATTTTTAGTCTATGTGTTATAAAATTTTATTTAATCTGGTCTTCGTGGCCAAACCATGACTAATTTGATCCCTCTAGTGTAATTTTTTTGTTAATTTGATTCCAAAGCAAGTTGCTATCGGCCGGGACTAATGTATGTCGGTATTTGCAGACATGACATGCCACGTACAATTTTTAAAAAAATCTAAAAACTTGAAAAGGGGGAAAATCTAGAAAAAAATTAAAAATAATATAAATTTAATTAAAAACGGAAAATATTAAAAAAATATGTTAAAAAATATACCAACAAATGCGCGACAATTTTAAACAATAAAATAAATTTCTGGAATTTTAAAAAATAGAATTTCTAGATTTT
>NBIL01134359.1:0-17474 GCA_002752925.1 Viola pubescens var. scabriuscula | reverse complement strand
GAACCTCGGTCGAACCCCGGTTGAACCCGGTTGAATCCGGTTCAACGGGTCAACCGGGTCGGTTTTTAAAACATTGGTTTTACCATTCGGTTTGAAAACAGCTCCCTCCATCTTTTAGAAAGCTATGATCCGGATTTTTAGTCCCCTTCTACACTTAACACTTGTCTACATTGATGACATCCTTCTTTTATCTCCTGATATATCTGCACATCAATGACTTCTCCAGCAATTCGCAGATATTGTTCGTCAATATGGCATCATGATCTCTGAACCAAAGATGCATATTGCCAAAATAGAAATCAATTTTCTTGGCATGCATATTAAAGATGGTGCATATAAACCAGACGATCATATCAGAGCTGAACTTCTTAAATTTTCGGATGAATATCTCACTCTCAAACAACTACAACAATTCTTAGGAATAGTCAATTATTTTTGAGATTTTGTGCCAACCATTGTCAAGGTTCTCAAACCTCTTCAGTAGCTCTTAAAAAAGAATCCACCATCATAGTCCTCTTCTCACACTAACGCGATACAAGAACTCAAGAAGATTGGTCAGCATCTTCCACCACTGCACATCCCATCCACCGACACACGAATCTTACAGACGGATGCAAGTGACAAATACTGGGGAGCAGTTCTACTCGAAGAAGACAATGGTCATCGTTCTATTTGTGGTCACAAGAGTGGTAAGTTTAAGCCTTTTAAACTTCACTATCACTCCACCTTCAAAGAAATCCTTGCTGTCAAGAATGCCATAGCAAAGTTTGAATTCCATCTCATCGGCCATCACTTTACCTTTGAAATGGATATGTCCCAGTTCCCAAAGATGTTACAGTTCAAACAAAAGCAAATCCCAAATTCCCAACTTCTCTGATAGTCTCAATGGTTTACTAAGTATTCATTCTCTGTCACCCATATCTCCGGTAATACTAACCTTATCCTTGATTTCTTATCCAGACCACCAAACCCCTCAAACCTTCCTTCCATTTACATGACGAGTGAGTTTTCTTCCAGCAATCCACTATCTTATTTTCCTCATCCTTTGTCCAAATACATTCCCCTAGAAATTCCAAAACTTCTGTGTCAGAATGCCCTTGATCAAGAGTCATACACACTCATTCTTAGATATCAATCTGAGATCATTCGTAAGTATGGTGAAACCATAATCAAACCCATTGGACTACACCCTAAATATCCTTTCATCTAACTCTTTCGTCTCACCTTTTTGTTTCATGTACCTATAGAGGTTCTCCACTTCTTTTGGTATATGTGTCAAAATTATTATACAGGTATTCAGTTCAACATTAAGGAATTATGACGTCTTGTCTTAATGGCACAACACATGCCCAACTTTGAGCATGACTAGCATATTACACCAATTTGTACAATGTTATCATTCCCTTTCCTACTGGGAGATCATTTGCAAAGAATCATGGATAAAGACCAGTAGACACCCAAAATATTTTGTTACTCAAATGGGTTCTCCAAATGAATTCATGGTTTTAATCTTTCATTGTCCATATCGCATTATCACTAATACCGCCTCCAAAGATTTGGTTCCATTTCCTCAAATGACTCTCTATTCAGCCAGCGATTATGAGTTTGGTTATCCATGGGATTTTCAAGAAAAAGACATGAGACTCTATCATAAGTAAATCAGTGAACTCAATCGCAAGATTCCCGAAGAAATATGGCCAACAATGGAAGAGGGCGCTCTATGGGAATTTATCCTACCTGAATACGCAAGAATGTACCAAGACGACTTCAAACAGTACTATCATACCAAACGTCTCAAACTCCAATCCACCTCTCCATCATCTCAACAAAAAGATACAGCGACGATTTCCACATCATCACCTGTTCAAGAAGCTACTGAAGGATTGGATAACATCGATGAAATCCCGACACGTGCATATCTCAACCTTGGCGATAATCTAGATGATCCTTATCTGCAATATCTTATCCCAGGTGAAAATAAGTTTGTTATTCTAGGAGAGGACAAGTTTTCCTCTATCTTTCCCTCCAAGTAAACATCAGCCACAAGTACTTCCAGCAGAAGGAACTTCATCACCAAGTACTTCCACCTTAAGTATCATATGTGTAACAGTGTTTCTATATTTTTTGTAATATTAGGCATTTTGTTTGTTTGTATAATAAGTAGTTGCAGTTCCTCACATAATCTGCTGGCTACCTTGTTTGTATGTACTCCTGTGATTGTCATATGCCTATCATATGATAATCTGTCCTGTTAGGGAGTTTTGTTTTGTTAAAGATTTGTTGGCTAGTCTGTAGTTAGATAAGCTTAGATCATGTGAGTCTCAGGTGTCCTGTACCTGTGTCTTTCATATAGATTAGTTTATCCCCCCTATATATAGAGGGAGGTATCCATTGTACAAATCATCCAAAAAATAAATAAAACTTAGCCTGCAAACTTCAAAACATGTCTAGCTAAATATCCCCTCTCTTCATCCAAGCTTCCTCTAAATTAGCCTTTTCATCCTTTAAAAAAAGAATGTCTCATGGGTGACGATATGGTCTGCTTCATCAATCTGTTCGCCCAACCATGAGAATTATTATTGTACAAACGAAAGGTTCATGGTTAACGTCATGGTTTCTCTCATTAAATCATGTTAGGCCTCATTACTCAAGTTGTTCAACCTACTAAGGAAACCGGCTGAAAGGTGCCTACTTGCACTGGAGCTAGAAGGCCATAGAGTGCCCTTGGTACATACTTGTCATTCCTTGGTAGCCACTGCGCATATTGGTAGCGGAGCCTAATGCTCATTTTTTATTCATAGTCAGGAATGATAAAGTCTATTTTAGAAGAAGGGAGGATGGATGAGGTATCTCCAGCTATGTCTAAAAGTTTGTCTTTACCTTCCCCACAGTCACAACCCGCTTTCCGTACTACTTTTTCAAGTAAGGTTCATTTTCTCTACGAAATCAATTACTTATCCGAGGAAGAAAAAATCTCAAATACTGAACTACCCCTTGTCAGTCCTTACCTAGCCTTTACTCGTACATCATAATATATATATAAAAGCTATGTGGTGAAACTTTGAAGGTGGTTTGAAAAGAAGCCACGTCCTTACACCATGTCATATGTCATTCTTAAGTTTCTAATAAGTTGACATATGATATATCAAATGAGATAATGGAAAATTAACACCACAAAAAAACTAGATATCACCGATGGCACCATTCCAATGGACAACCTCTGTTGGAATTTATCGAAGGCTAAACCGTCAAAACCTAATTTTTTTTTAATAAATAAAAAAAAAATCTACTCTAGTGTTATCGGCAGAAATGACCTCGGTATCGACGACCATTTTCGTCGATAACATGTTTCAACGGATGGTCTGTCGAAATATTTGGACGCTAACTAAAAAATATTAGTGCCCCAACTTAGCGGGAAACACTTTTGAGGGAAAAGTCAATCGAAAGCGTTTCGTCCGTCGAAATATTTGGGCGCCAACGAAAAAATATTGGCACCCCAACTTAGTGTGAAACGTTTTCGAGGACAAAGTCCATCGAAAGCGTTTTGATCGCCAAACTCATCGAAAATGTGTTAATTTTTTGACCAAAAATCCTCGATATTAGAGGAATTCCTTCGAGGAGAAAGGCCCTCGATGAAGCTCTTAGGTTCTGACGAACATAGGCGTTGAATAAAGAGTTCGATGGAAAAGCCGTCGAAAAACATCCATTTATTTCAACGGACAGAGTCGTCGAATAGGAAAAACCATTTTTGATAGTTATGTCCGACGCTATTTAGTGTTTTCGACGGAGCATTCCATTGGAAATTTAATTCCATTCTTTGTGTCATTTTTTAATAGTTGTTATATGTATAATTTGAATAACTTATACAATTAAGAGATATATAGTAATTAAGTACCCTATTAATTAACAAAGTTTGAAATTAAGTTAGTTTATATAAGTAGAGAATGTGTATAATCAAAATAATTCACCCTAACCCCTAGTACTCTTTATATGACAAATTCGAAATTACAATAGGTCCTTGCTGCAGGGGGCTTTGCCCCCCACACTCTAACCCCCTAGTACCCCTATTGGCCCAAGCCCTCTACTATTAAAACATACCTCAATGAATATTAGATGTTAGTCGCACCGCGGTTTTCTCGGGCTAGGTCAACAATCAAACCCATAGGAAAACTTCAAGACATATCAACATAGTATGTATTAGTTTTATAGATTTTGTTTATTAATTACTTATTACGTTTCAAACTAAATAGGTTGTACTACATATACTTGTACATTACATTGATATTTCAGTTGATATCATATATATATATATATAATAAATATTCTAAATTTTACTTATTAGGCGACATATTCTAAATATTGTGTTGAGCTTGTGAAAGCAAAATAGGTCCGAAGTGCAAGCCCACTTACTGGTGACGGACCTCATGACTCATAAACAAGAAAGAAAAATGTTCTCACATGGTAACCGTTGGACCAAATTAGAGCCTTCCATTCGATCCATAAGAGTAAAAAACAGCTACATGTCTATTACTGATAAATCAGGGGTTAAAATGAAAAGTTCTCTAGTAACACTGTTGATTAATTGCTTGATAGATCAGTTTAAATTTCAATTGTATAAACTATAAACTTGTTGCACGCGAAGTTGAAGCGCAGCTGAAAATGCATATCCTCTTTTACGAGGTAGGCCATCGATTGAATCCATATTGAGATAAAAAATAATTTTTTTACACTTTAAACTTCTTCCGTAATAAAAGAAGATTAAAGTATAAACTGCAAACTCCAAGTTGTTCTGCTCATCATGGTCTCTTTGATGATCTTGGACTTGTAACAAGCTTAGAGAGTAGGAGCAATATCATGACCTTGTTAAATGGCATGTAATGATAATTGATATAATATTATAGGGTATATGTTTAAGGATGGTTGAAGGTGATTAAGGGTCTTTGATTCTTCTTGGATCTTGATGAATAACTCTTTTTCTTACTCCTTGGCCCGAAATGGTCACAAGAGTTTTTCCTAGTTATAAATTCTCTAAAGCTTAAGTCGATTTGGTTAGTGAAGAGTTTAATGAACAATGATGAGAATAATTAATGAAATAATGATTAAAATGTGAGAAAATGATGATTGAGAAGAGTAAATTCGTAAGGAATTTGGTAGTTGTGTGTATTTATGATGAATTGCTTGAATATGCCTAAAAAATGTGAGGTTTATATAGGCCTTAAAACCTAAACTTTGGGACATGTTTGTCATTTTCTATTTGATGATCTCTTGTATTTCAATGCTCATTTAATGTTGTGACACTCATGATTTTTTGTGCCTCTCTTTGGCCGAAAGAGAATGTCTGAGGTGCATTAAATGAGCCCCGATTCTTTTTGCAAGGGTCTTTAATGGTCTTGTACTTAGTCTGCAAGAGTGGTTAGAGAGTAGGTGGGGAAATTTGCCCGTTGTATGAAGATGAGTCTAAGGTGTGTCGCTTCCAGGCTGGGACATTTACTTTGATTCGCTTCCTTAACTGACCATTGCCGTCGTTCCTAGCCTTCGCTGTGAAAGCAGGGGTCTTCGCTTCTCTTGTTCACCAGCTCGCCACTTGCTTTCGCCTGTGGCATGCCTTCGCTTCTCTTGCCTCTCTTGTTCGCCAGCTCGCTTCCTTTGTTTACTCGCTTTCGCTTCTCTTGCCTTTTTTGTTCGCCAGCTCGCCACTAGTTTTCGCCTGTCGCATGCCTTCGCTTCTCTTGCCTCTCTTGTTTGCCAGCTCGCTTCCCTTGTTTACTCGCTTTCGCTTCTCTTGCCTCTTTTGTTCGCCAGCTCGCTTCCCTTGTGGGAGCAAGTACATATTCTTCGCTGAGTGCGTTCCTCATTTTCATTCAGCGAGCTCACTTTCTTATCGTGTGTAATGCGCCTTGATTGTGGACAAGCGATTTGTAAATATGTTATCAATAATGATGTATCTAAAAAGGCTTAATTATACATGTAAAAACCTATATTAATAAGTGATCAATCCTATTACATTCTGTACCAGAAGATTAATAGTTAGCAAGTGGGTTTGTACCCCAATTAAACACCAAATTAATGGCAGATATATCAATCATTGGCAAACTAAACTACTTTCTTGGAGGTATGTATCCTCAATTGAAACAGATTTAGATAGTTTTTTTCTTCAAAAGGATCTTGTATGCTTTCGCTTTTCGATCGGGGAAGATGCCGATTTTGTCTACCTTTTGCGCTTCGACTTCAAAGATGTAACGGATTGAGAGTTGCTGTGCCAGTTGCGCTTCCTTTGGTTGATGAACCAGTTGTTTATCTGCTTCAGTTGCAACCCTGTTTCCTCCACAAGTTTTGCCTTGTCATCTTCCTGCAAAGCATTATATGGTGTTATGATTCCTTACTGATCATGGATTTAATCTTAGGGATTGTTATTATCCTGTCATCAGCTTGCACCAATGATGCAACAGAGAACCAATTACGCAATTACTATGAAATCTCTTTATGTAGGATTCTCTAATACTCAACTCGTGCCGGGTTCACTGTACGAGATTAGTTTCGAGTCTAAAAGGGACAGAGAAGACACACAGAAAGACCGAAAAATAAGAGTATATTAACCAATCAAGTGGAAAATTCTGCTGGTAAACTCAATCTATGTAGGTAGAAATAGTTAGTTGGTCTTTGCAACATTCCCAGATAATGTAAAATAAGCTAAAGATAATCTTCTGACAAAAATAGGCTGAATCCAGGTACCAATTGCTCTAAGAAAAATTATTGGTTTGAAAACAACCTCATGATTTTTCATTTATTGGTTTGGAGTTTGGACACCAAGAAACCAGAATCAGACCAAGAAGCAAGAAAAGGCAAAACAAAATGCAGAAACATAAGCACAGCAGGGAGAGTAAAACCATTTATTGGTTTGACAGGTGGAGGTGTTAGGATTGTTGCTTACAGTTGGATAAGGCCATTTGGAGTGTTGCTGCCACCAATTTTTGAGGACAGTGGTTGTATCACCTGGTAGTTTTCCAGCTCTTCTTTTCCTTAATATTTCCTCCCTCACATCTTCAATCCTTGACTTAAAACCCTGCAAAACCAAATCATAAACCTTAGGATATGTGAAATTCCATCAAACACAAAAAATAATTAAGATTGCAATTCCTGTCAAGAACCATTCATTAGTGTTTTTGAAAAATTATACAAAAAAAATCTAAGACAGCTACCTGCTTAAGTTCAATCTTGAGTTCTTGTCGAACCCGGTCCATCAAAGACCTTTCAGATTCTGTAGGTAGGAGTGGGCCAAACCCCATCAGGTCATGCCCTTCACCACTAGATTGATCCATGGAGAAGTCCATTTGCACCAGCTCATCCTCATCATCTGACATTGTTGCTCCCGTGCCTTCCCCAAAACCAATTCCTGCAAAAAAAAAAATTAATAATAATAATAATGAACACAGATCAGACAAAGCCATATTGTCATGTAAATTTGCTTGAAATGGATAAAAGGTAATTTTTCATTTTTAAGGTGACGCTTTTGCAAAAAAAAAGAAAGAGACTGTATTAAACCATTCAAACTTTTTTTAAAGTTATAAACCACACGAACCAACTTGACGAAAAGAAATTATGTTTGTGACGGGTTAGCTTACTAAAGAGTAAATCGCTACTAACGTGTAATCCCACTCCCTTCCAGCCCCACTACATCAGGTCTAGACCAAATTTGATTTGTATTTTTAAGAGGTAGCGGAGAGGTGATGGTTTGTTTTGTTTTGGCGTCAGAACCAATAAGTTAATTTTTCTTTACTGTTGTTAGGTGAGCCAACACATTGGGACAAGAGTTTATTCTTTCTTTTGTTTTCTTCGGTAAGAAGGGAAAAATTGGTGGAACTTGGAAGTATTTCTTACGGAAGAGATGTTAGCCAAAAACATGGCCGACGCGAGACCTAGCGGTCAAATCATGTATGTAAGATAAATAATGGTTAAATTTACAAAAGAAAAATGGCTCATGTAATTTTAGAAATATTGTTTCAATTCATTACATACATTCTCTTTCTTTTTAATATAGTTATTAGAATCAAACTGGATAATGAATTAAAATTAAATAGTTTGGTTCAACCGAATTGAATCATTAGACTGTTTTGAACCGTTCTGTCGTTAAACGTCATTAAATTGAATTAAACAGGATTAAACACGTTGGTTTTTTCAAAAAATAAATATTTATATATAGTTTTATTAGGTTTTTTTTTAATATAAAAACTTTATATCCAAATAATATATCAAAATTATCAAGTACATCAAGAATTAAAAGTATTGATTTTCTGGGAAAAAAATGACATCAATTTGTGTAAAACGACTATTAAAACAACGTCATTACAACAACAAAGAAAAAAAAACACAAAGTGATGAATCAACTGGTTCTGGTTAATTTCTTTCAAAAATTTAATTTGTCTTATAGAAAGTTACCATACACACTATGCCTAGTGTTGAGAGGTTAGGGATACCATTAAAAATTTATGGATTCAAATAAGTTAAAATAAAAAGAAAGAAAGAAATCTATCTTAGAAATTCCATGAAAATAACTTAAAATTCACCCTACAAATTTAATAAAGATACTCATGAACTTAACAATTTTTTCAAAACTTATTTCTAATAAGCATTATTTCGTGTTTAAGAATCACCATGTTGGGCATTTTCTCAATGATTACAGTCTTTGGCTTACAACCAAAACTTGATCTTTAAGACTACTTTCAAAGAGCCAAGGCAGTGATTTGTCAAGCCATGGATGAATTAGCTCTTTCTTATAATTTTTTTTTTATTTCTTTTCATTTTTTTTTTGTGTAATCTACTATCTTGTTATATATATACCTAGCTAGGTGAATGTTTATCACACTATGTATAGTAATACACCTTTGATTTATTATTATATTTGTTGTTTTCTGTTTAGAGTTTTTGGGGGTAATTAGGTGGTTAGAATTCACTTACTTAAAGGTTTGCTTACCAGAATGGTTAGAACATAGGAAAACATCTACCAAAAGAAGACCTCTTTTGATGCAAGTATTTGTGAAATGTGACAGCTATAATATTTTAATATGCATCATCAACATAATCATGAACTAATTATCTCTAGCTGAATCCAAAATAGTTCGCGCATTTACATAAAAAAAATAATAGACCAACATTAATTGCGTTTGAATGTTAAAAAACTTTTTCAAATCTCAAAAATAAATCACACTTGTAAAAAGAGTCATTTCCCTTAAAAAAAAAAAAATAACTCGACAATATTTAAATAAAAGTAGTTTCTACATCAATAAATAAAATAAGATAAATCTCATTAAAGCTTAATACTCCCTCGGAAAATTATTTCATGTTATTTTAGATTCAATTTATTAGTCTGAAATATATATAGTTTTGCAATTAAAAAATATTATTTACTTTAGTTTTTCTGTGAAGTCAAGCATTAAAAAACTGTTATTTGCTTTGATTTTCTGTGAAATTAAGTATTAAAAAATAATTTTTAATCATTTCCTTAAATATTATGTACATTATTTCAAACGATATATAATAAAGTCGGGAGAGAGTAATTTCCAAAGCTGGACTTCCAAGAAAGACAAAACTGCTCAGAATTTGAGGAGGGCTGCTATAACCCTAGCTAGGGGTGTATAGGTATAGCACAGGCGCATGGCAATTGGCAACGAAGGCAATGAATTCCTCAGTGCTCTACCAAACCCTATCACACCTATTATCACAAACTAGCCAGGCATCTGGTCTCTACCACTCACATTGAAAAGGGCTCGTCTCAGACTAACAGGGAGGGAGGCCTAATTAAAGCACAAATAGCATGGAGTACTAGTTGAGCTATATCCCATTTATTACTCTTTTACTCATTATGTGTGTGGTTAAAGCATAGTAGGAAATGTCTACTCTCATTCACTAATTCTATAACCATAGTTAAGATGCTTGGTGGTTACAACTAACCAACTATAAATTAAAAAATATATGTAGTAACCAAACAAAACTTGAAGAATGGAGAAACAACAAAATTCATCATCTTGAGAAAGCTAAAAGTAATCCATTAACAAGCAGAACAAGAAAATATTCTAGAATCCAAATATTATGCCAATGCAACCTTATAATGGGTTGTTGGAACAAGCTAGTGGTTGCATAATTGGGTGGAGATGGTATCTTCTCCTTCCATGAAAATACTAGCCAACAGACACACTTCTCTAACTATATGTTTATTTGTTTATACAAGTAAATGCTACTCCATTCTATTTTTTCCTCAAATGGTAGGTCCTACTGCATCCATATCAGGTACGGGCTATAATTATGCTTAAACTTGGATGGAACCTAACAATCAAACAACTAATCTTATCATCACTCTTATCTTTGCTGCCTACCAAGGCCAGCAAGAATCAAGCAAGAAGATGTATGGTAGATGAAGACAAGATTATCCCAAAGCAAAGCAACTAATTATTTAATAATCTTGTCTTGTAATAATCTCTTAAAATGTTTTTAAATAAAAATTTGAAGAGAAATGTTTTATTGACAGAGCCTTTAATGCTTGAAAAGCTAACATTATTATAACAAGAAAAGATGGAGAGTACTACTTTTCTTTTCCTCAAAAAATCACCAATAAAATTAAGGGAAGGAAAAAAAAATACTTTACCAGTTAAGGCTTGTAAGGCGTTCTCAATTTCACGGCAGGCCATGACAGCTTCAACGGCATGGACTCTGACATGTTGTTGCAGCTGATCTTTGAAAGTACACAACAATATCAAATACTGTGCCTAAAAACAAGCACAAAAATGGGTAAGCAAGCAACACAAACCAAAGGGGGAAAAACCCAAACCGGTGTGGCTATTAATAATAAAATAAAACAATCCACATGACCCAATTACAAACAAGAAAATTGTTGAAAACCCAGAAAAGAAAATGTGTTAATTTGATGATTGTGACCCACATACCAAGAAGTTGTCAAGCTCTTGCCTTTCATGAGGGGAAAGGGAATGGCCATGCTGGTTTTGGTGTGAGGCATAAGACCTAAGAAGATTATGAGACTGAGACAACTGTGCATCTATGAGTGGTAATTGATCAATTGGTGTAGCAACTCGGAGACAGGACACATGTACAGATAGTAGCTGCTCATATAAAGGATGAGTAGCTATCTCTGCCTTCAGTTGTCGACCTTGGCCGTCTCCTCCTCCTCCGCCGATGGTTGCATCTCCTCCTCCAGTACAGCTCAAACCACCAAAACCCAGTCCACTGCCACTACTACTCCCCAACATACCCAAGTTTGGTTCTTGCATTTGTATATTAGCAGAAAGTCTTGAAATTTTGAAGAAAAAACAACAAAGAGGGTTTAATTGTGGAGAAAAAACAGAGAAAGTTAGGATCTTTAAGGACCAGAAGGGAGGGAGACCCTTTTGTGGTGGAGGAGATGGTGCTACTGTGCTTAATGGGTGCAGAGAAAAGAGATTAAACAGTGATTTATTGTTAGTGATATGAATATATTGCAGACGTTTTATATTGGGATCTGAGACATGAGACTTTCTGCACAATTTCTGATATACTGCAGAAGTTTTCTTACATACACAAAGATAAAAAAGGACTAAAGAGCAAAAGCATGGCAGAGGGGAAGGAAAAACAAGGTTGTGATGTTTTGGGGAGAGAGAGAGAGAGGAGAGAGAAGGGGAGCTATGGCTGGTAGCTAGCTAAGGAATCATTACTATGAAAAGAGCAGGGGAAGGAAAGGAGCTATGGCTTGGCCTTGGCTAGGAAGGAGAGATCAGAGATCAGATAAAGCTGATTGCTTTGCTTCCAGTAGCCTGACAATTTCTGATTGCTTTTTTCTTTTTCTTTCTCTCTTTCTTTTTATTCTTTGTTTAGGAATTTCATGTGTGTATAGTATGCTGTATAGTGTATACTCCAGTGATTAGTGACCGAACAATTTATGATCTAGGGTTATGAGAAAGAGAAAATTTTGGATTATACAGCGATAATTCTTGGATTATCAGAAAGATTTGGTTAGGAAGACCTACAAAGCCTAAAAGTTTAAACATTATTTCATTTATAAAAATAAATTTTACAAAAAAAAAAATTCTACAGGGAGAGACAAGATTTGAACGCGCATGTTCGCAAACACTACAATACTTAAAAGGCGGTGATTAATTAAGATTATGACTTATATCTATTTTTTTAAAAGATAAAATTAGGACTTGTATCAAAATCAATTCTATTTCCTCCTGATTAATGGGACACCCTTTTTTTTTTTTAATAGGCAGATGGGACCCCCACTTGCTATTGCTAATTTACTATTTAAATTTATTTATTTTTCTGACATTGTAAAAAGAATGTACATTGGAGTAATAGGTCTACATCAATGGCTGATCTTTCTAATCTGAAAAATGTAAGATGGGTACGCGGTAACAAACTATTGGTTAATTTGTTTTGTATGTTTAATACTAAAGATTAGATTGAGTTCGACAAGTTATCCAATTTCTATTATTAATAATAATCAATAACACATTATCCCAATCATAATTAAAGATAGAGGGGACAATCTTCCAACCAAAAAAAGAAAAGAAAATAGGTAGGATGCTCCACTAATTTCTAAGCAAGTAAAATAGGAGAAATTCTTGTCTGCTCCGGGATTACCAACTCAAAGATGAGAGTTGGATTACCATAGTAATAGAAGACAGACGCGTTCATTTTTTTTTTCCATGTCAAAAGTTTTTCTATCTTCCTCAATCGAAATAATAAATGGTTGGCTCCATATATTTCTGTTTTTGTGTTGAATTTATTCCACGATAATTTACAGATCTAATTCCATGTCTTGTGAATTCATTAGTTATTTTTAAACACAAATCCTTCTATTCTTAATCAACCAATTAAATTTTAGAGATCGGAAAAAAGTAGAAAAAAATTAAATCCAAAATCTTATAAATCATGAAATAACAACCACGATCAAATGTCAGTAGGGTATAACCCTCTACAGAAGCGATTGATAGATCTTTACGGCAACAAATATGATGTACCGGAGGTGGAAGATGTGGTGGGCAAAGCACCCACGACGGAGGTAATAGGATTGGTAGACGATGGTGGATGACAACTTTGGTTGCAAGGAGTATACTTTTGTCCACAAGCATAGCTCTCCAATAAATAAATTAATATTTCCCATCAGGGAGCTTTTTAGATGCTTCGTTGGGTTCTCGACCAAGTTATATTTGGAGGAGCTTTATGGCAGGCTGTGAGGCTCTTGCGAAAGGATGTATTTGGCGGATGAGAAATGGCAAACAAATTCGTATTTGGGGAGATCCTTGGATACCATTTTCCTTAGCTGGGGTAGCCCAATCCCTGATCTCTCCTCTCCAGGCGGACGCAACGGTTAGTGAGCTTATGGAGCATGAGTTGGGAAGTTGGAAAGTGTCATTAGTTCGAGAGATTTTTCTGCCTGAAGAGAGCAATGCCATTTTGGCGATGCCAGTCATTGCCCGGGATAGTAATGACAGATGTATTTTTTCGGCACATGAGTGTGCTCAGTTTCGGCTAGAGGTTGCTGTGGCAGAAGGGCTAGCTGTCAAGAGAGCATTCGAACTGGCCAGTGCTCGTGGTTTAGATCGAATTCAGGTTCAATCAGATTGTCTTGAATTGATTCTGGCTATTCTCGCCAGATCTCATTCTCATACTCACTCAAGTTTGGGAGTGATTGCAGCTGACATTAATCGGCTTGCACATCTTTTTATTGTCTGCGAATTCATACACGTTAGGAGGACTACTAATCTAGTCGCTCACGATCTAGCTAGGAGGGCTTATGTACTAGGCTTGTCTGAATGTTAGGACGGATTATGAGTTCCTAGTAATGCAAATATTTTTTAATTCAAAAAATAAAATAAATAAAGAAATTAATAGGGAGATGGGGCAGTAGAATTACCGTGCAAAGAGATTGGAACATTGGTGAGGTATACAGAGAAATTGTGGAAGATATCTTTTGTTTTGGTGCAGAAGAAGACAGTGAAAAAGAAAAGAAAAGTTTTTTTTCTCAATAAACAGCACATACGTGGAAAAAAAGTTGGTATGTGTCCAAATTTTTATTGGTGGGGTAATCCAACTCTTACTTTTAAATAAAGGGTAATAACATTTTGGACATTCTATTCGTGGTCTAAAACTGTTATAATGAACCTCTGTTAATTTTTTTATTACAATAAACTTTATACTCGAAGTAAATTATTATAATGGACCTTCCTTTATCACGTGAGGTCTCTCTTTCGTTAAATACTAATGTGGATTTAATTTTTTAATTTTTTTTCAAAATTCCATCATATCTAATAATAAATACTAAAAAACTTACAAAATAGTAAATAAATTTCTGGAAATAAAAAAAAATTGGAAAAATTTAAAAAAACTAAAAGAATGATACAAACTAAACTATAAAAGGAAAATATTGGACACATTTTTCTTTATTTTTGACTCATTTTTAAATTTTGAAATATAGATAAATTGTTTAAAATACTTGAAAATTATAAAAATGAAAAAAAACTGTAAAAATAAAATCAGAGGATAAGGAAAATATCTATAAAGAAAAGCAAAATAGAAAAAAATAGAAAAAATATTCTGAAAACTTAGAAATAAAAAATAAAAAATAAAAAAAAACTGACAATTTCGAGAGCAGCGACGCAATTATAACCGTGTCGTGGAATTTTGAGAAAAAAATAGAAAAATTAAATCCACTTAAGCAATTGACGGAAGAAAGGCGCCACGTGTTAAAAAAAGTTCATTGTAACAATTTCATTCGAATACAGAGTCTATTATAGTAATAAAGTTAACGAAAGATCCATTATAATAATTTCAGATGAGTACAAACTCTACTATAATAAAAAAGTTAACGAAGGATTTATTATAACAGTTTTAGACGAGAACACGATCCAAAACGTCATTACCTCTAAAAAGAAAAAGCACGCCTCCTTATCACCTAACTTTCCAAGTTTTTTTTATTTTTGTAATTTAAGAAAGTCGGCTGGAGAGTTGAGCTGTCTGTGTTGAGCCTCCATTGCAGGTGCATTATTTTTTATGAATTTATTATTGCTTATTACGATATTTTGTTCTATTAGTAGTTTTTTCCCGAATTCTAAATAACTTTCTACTATTGTCAATACTATTATATTTTTGTTCATACATTAAATTTAAATAATTAAACAGTTTATTTTTGTTGATTCAAATAATTCCTAAATTGAATGGATTAAACTATTTGAGCTTAATGTGCAAATTTAAAGCGTAAGGTTGACATTTTTATAACATAGGGAGCTATTAAAAAATATAGAACAAAATCAACATTGTAATTAAGTGGTAAGAAAGATTTGTTCATCTATAATTAAGTTTTTAAATTCGAGATCATAAAAAAATGAGAAAACTATACTGAGAGAATCGTCACTATATGATAGAACAAAAGAACGTTAAATTATTTATTAATTGATTAATAGATTAATTAAGTTTATAATAATATTGTTTATATATGTATATATTAGCGGAGGAGGCAAGAAGATATATAAGGAACCCATTTGTTAAGACACAAGTGACTAGCTACCAGAAATACTCGTTTGTGTTGGGTGGTTGTTGTTGTAAAATGCTGGTAGAGGTGATAGGCCCCACTGTTGTTTAAAACTTTACCATTGGGATTGGGATTGGGATTGGGATTGGGATGGGATTGATCATGACCTATGATGGGATAATTTCAACTGTTTTATTAGTCACATCACATCTCACATTTAATAACCAAAAAACTTACTAATTACTCCTTCCATTATTATTAGATAAATTAGTATATTTCACATAAATTAAGAAAATAATTAATTATTCTTAATCATCTCATTTAATCAGTCAATATTATCCTACCTATTACTCCACTAAATCAGCTAATTAGTTCAAATTTAGTAGTTGAGGAGTAATTAGCATTACTTGGAAATATAAAAAACAATTAATTCGGATTAAAAGTATGTGTGAACTTATAAAACTCTTAGGGCTGTCATTTATCTAGTGATGAAGGGGTACTTTTATTTCTCTTTTATTGATTTTTTCTTTTCTTATTTTATTTTGTATGAAATAGATTTTCTTGACAAAAAGAAAAAAAGTATCCACAATTATGTATGTATACATGCTTACCTGATCACGGGTCGGGCTACTTGATGGATTACTATTCCGGTCCGGCCAATAGTTGCTTGTTAAAGTTCGAACCCGACGAGTCCAGAATTAGCTTTAGTGTCATTCGCAGTGAGGTTCGATCTTTCAAATACGAAGTATTTCTTTTTTAACGAATTGATCCTCGTGTGAACAAAAATAACATTGACTAAAATTACATATATGTGAGATTTTCATGATTAAAAACTTTTATATGTGAGATTTTCATAATTTTATCTTGTGGTAAAAATTTATAGTAATAAAGCATAGTGAGATTTTCAGACAAAAAAAAAAAACCAAGCCAGACAAAAAGATTTTCAGACAAAATATTTCTACTAAAAAAAGTATCAAAATATTCATACGAAGAAGTGCTAGATCAAATAAAATTTTAGATTATTAATAAAAAAACTAAAATATAAAGTAATGAATATTTTAGTAAATGTATTCATGTGGAAAAATAGATGAAAAAAGTTCACTCAATTTCATTAAGTTTATTAATTTTTTGATTATAAAAAATAATAAATTAAATTAGAATTATATAAAATGATAAGGTTATGATATATCTTTCAATTAATTTCCTGAATTTAAATTAAATTCATATTAAAAGTTTTATTTTGATAAAGTATATTAAATAGTTTGAAAAAATCGGATTATATCTATAAACAAATACTAATTTACTAATTTTCTAAAGTTAAATACAACAATAGATAATTAATTTAAATTAATATATATTTAGAAATTTTGAGATTTTAAATATTTAATGTCAATTAATTTTATCTGAAAGTTTGAAAATTTATTTCATTAATTGTAATTTGAATTAAAAATTGGTACATAAATATTAATTTATATGAAAATAAATATGTATCTATTAAAAATTGAATAATATCGATGTAAATCATTATAGAAAAAAAGAAAATACTTAACTTAAATAACAAATATCTAAATTTAGTAAAATTAATGCAAAAGAAGAAGAAGAATAATAGAAACTGACATAACCGTTTAAACTAATTTCGAGTTAACTGATTTATGATGGAACCAAACCGATTTACGATTTTTTTTAGTTGTAAGAATCTAACTCCCTAATAAAGACACGATTTTCCCGATTAGATCGGTTGGTCAAATTTGTTTCTTACAACCGTGCTCGTTAGTTTTAATAAATTTATAACCTAGTCGCTAGTGCCGTCAAAGAAAACAAAAGCGCTTTTACACTCGTCATCGGTATCAGTTTTATGAGCACGTGAAAATCAATTTCAAAACTTTGGACCGTCAAAGAAGGAGAACGTATTTTAATATTTTATTGATATGTACAGTTCTGCAACAGAAAGCCAGAA